>JAOTQG010030190.1:0-15341 GCA_025631175.1 Iris virginica
ATTCTCGATCCCTAATGGCTGCAAAGTCAATATGATATAGTTGGAACTTTGAAGTTAATTAATTAGCCAATTAGGATTGTATTGTTTCTTTCATATCTTTACAGAAACATGTGCACCATATATTGAAACTATTCTTTTTTCCTGATTTAGATATCCAATTTCATCCTTCCTTCTGAATAAAATTGACTAAATGCGTGGTTTTCTTTTTCTATTTCGCAAACAATATTTCGAGGTAAATGCATGGTTTTCTATTTTAATTTTTTTTTTGGTGATAATTTTTGTATTTTATCTTTAAAAGAACTATATTGTCCTTATGATACAGTGAACTATAAACACCTACTGCATCCATTGGTATGCTATGAATTGGTTATACTTGGATGCAGTACGAAATTTACTACTGCATCCTGTTGTATTTTAGTAATTGCATTGGATGCAGTAGTAAATATTCTACTGCATCTTGATTTTTTTTACTTTTTTTATTTGATCTTAAAATATATTCATGTTTGATCTTGTTTTAAAGATAATTTAATCACGAGCAATAATATGCAAACGGATCTTAATTCGGAATTATAAATAATGAGATATGTGTGTTTAAAGTTTGGGGAGAAAAAAAAAATAAGTGTTCATACTTAAAAACTAGTTTTAAGGTTATGTTGTCCAAATTTATGAGATGTTACGAAAGATACCGGTTTTTTTTAAAAATATATATATTATCTCAACCTTTAATTTATATCTAATCCAATGAATAAAAATGGTTCTCATATTAATGAGGTTGTCATTTGAGCACTCCCCTGTATGGTCATACTCATACAGATTAGGGATGTTATTAAGTCGAGCCTAATCGAACTTTATGTTTTGAGCTCGTTTTCGTTAAAAAAAAAAAAAAAAATAAATAGTCGAGATTTTATGGAGCTCAAGCCGAAAAACACAAGTTGCTCGAGTCAGGTTCTAGCTTTAGCCTTTTCGAGCCGAGCTCAAGCTTGGGCCCCTTTTTCTCCTAATATTATTTATTCTCACAAACATCTAATAAATTAATACGTTCATTCAAAATAATTAATATTTGTGTTATAATATAAACTTTTATCGTCAAAGGTCTAAAAATTCAATTGTCAATTATGGTATTTTATTTAGTTCAACGAGAATTAATGATAAAACAAATTAATTTAAACAATAAAAAATAGTAATAAATAATTGAGCTTATCGACCCAAGTCAAGGCCGGCCAGTTAACGGCTCAAAAGGAATAAATGATCCTTATACTCTAAAAATATTTGAATTTTTTTTTTAAAACTTAAAATGCTCATTTTTTTTTATCATTGCATTGAAAAAATCAAACACAATCGGTCATAAATTATAATTTTGGTTCATTTAAATTTAGAATAGAAATAAGCGTGCATAACACTTGCTATTGGCGGGATCAAAAATATCAGATTCACTCATTTTTTTCGTATTTTTTTTATTCTTCTTATAGAGGATGGAGAAAATAAGTGGATCTAAATGAGAAAATAAGTGAATCTGATGTTTTTGTGGGAGGTGTCATGTATGCATGCTTATTTTTATTCCAAATTTAATTGAACTGAAATTAGAGGTTATGACCGATTATGCTTGATTTTTTCAGTACAGAACCAAAATTAACCAAATTTGAGTTTAAATTTTGTTTTTTCAAAAAATTTAAAATAATAGAACGAACTGGTTCTATCAATACCAAAATTGATATAATTTCAAAAGAAAAGTCATCATCAAGCTGGACGAGCTCGTTAGATTTGATATCAATCAGCTCGATTCATGACACAACCTTAGTTATAGTAGCAGATGTCCTAAAAGTCGAAATTGCTAGCGTGCGGACGTCCGCATGTGCGAAGTATTTGGTAAAAAGTTATAGTTCATTGATAAATTGTTATAACTTTTTGGTAAATTGTTATAGTTCAATTATCATATTATCTTAAAATAAATTGTTACGATGATATGATAATTGAACTATAACTTTTTACCAATGAACTATAACTTTTTACTAAATACTCGTAAGCATCCGCATATGCGATTGTGCGGACGTCCGCGGACGCTTACGAGAAAAGTAGAGGGGTCGCCTAAAAGTTGATAAGCATTTCAGAAGAGAAAAGTAGTAGATGCATTGAAAATTAGCATTAAAACATTATTATTTGGCCGCTTATTGCCGCACTTTTGATGGTTTTTAATGCACTTGCTACTTTCCTTTTTTCAATGTTTAACAAGTGTACGTACTAACTAGTGGAGTAGCATTTTTCATTTCTGTATTCATATTTATTTAATGTGTTTTAAGAAGAAATGATGTTAATAATATCAACTGTTTTGTTTTATGTATCAAGTTTTTGCTACATCTTCGTTTTTAGTATGTTATTGTATATCACATTGTCGTTTTCTTTTTTTCCCTTATTGGACCATAACTTTACTTCATATATCCCTCTTATAAAAATATAAAAACATAACCAAATAAATAGACCCTTGCATGTGTGCTAAATATTATTATGTGTATACTACTGCAAGTTTGTGACATAATTTAATTTTTTTAATTAAGCAAAATTTTAATATTAAAAAAATATTATTCATATTATTTTAATTTCATAATTAAGAATATTTAATGTCAAATTATTAATATATTTTATATTATAAATTAAACAATATTTGTAAAACAATAAAAGGAAAAGGGAATAATTGTTAAAAAAGAAAAAAGAGAAAGTGAAAGTTAAGAAAATGTACCTAATATTGCAATTGATGAATGAGTAATGATGCAAAAAAATTACTATTCACCAAGAAGGAACCTTTGTTACACTATAGACGTGAGATGAGCAATAGATAGGTGACCCAACTTTTCAACAAGTCTTGAAAGTACAATTTCAATATGACATTTCTTTGCTCTGCATTTTCAAGATCAAGCCTTGGGAGTACAGTTTAGTGCTTATGTTTCTTTGCTTCATATTTTCAAAAAAAGAACTTCTTTCATTCGTTAAAGCATCGGTGAAAGGAAGAAAGTATATCGATAACTATTAAAGCATACCATGTTAATATAACATGATATCAGAGTGGGTCTCTCTACTAAATTTAATCTTTTGGATGAGTTGATAAATTAACAATAACAAACAAGCTACGAATATATGTATACGAAATATTAACATTAAATCAACAAAACCCCTGCATATGATATGAATTTAAGTCACAAATAAATCAACTGTGTTTTCAGCCCAGGTGAGGGGATATAATAAAACACATTCCCTAACCAAGCTCAAACCCTCTCAACAAAATAACCAAACCAGCAAACCTTTCCAATCATTTCTGCACAAAATGCAGTCTTCACCCGCACCCAAGAAAGAAAACAATCAAGCCCAAAGTGGGAAAGGAGAAAAAAAGAAGAAGAAGAAGAAGAAGAAGAAGAAGAAGAAGAAACTATTGACAAAACCACAACTAATATCTTTTACCAAGAATAACACCAGCGATAACTGATACCAGTGCTATACCCAAGATGAACTTTAAACTCATTGCAATAGAGCTGTCATTGGTTTGAACATATGTGTCTGTTGAGGATAAGGTCTGGGAAGTTGCTTCCACCTTTCTCTTACTCTTGCGTTTTGATGGGCTCGAAATAGATCCCAACTCCAACTCCCTGGATTTCACCTCAACTGGACTCGCGCTGTCCTCCTGTGAGTAACATTAAATTCAACAAATCTTCAATGACCCATGCATGAACTATTTAGCAAATGATGATGAGGTGAACTCCCAAATTTCAGTGTGCCTAAATCTTTCCAATTCTATGATCATTTTCTTCATAGTTATCCAATTTGGTGAAGAGTGGTCAATGCAAGCATCAACTACATGAATATGATATATAAGAATACATGCATATGTAATGCACGAGTAACACCGACCTTTTCTTTAGATTTCCCATCAACCATCTGTAGTTTCTGCTCAAGCTCTTTGACTTGAGTCTCTAGAAGTAAAACTGACTTGCTCTTAGCTTCAAGCTCCTCCAAGGAACTCTTTAGAGCAGCATCTGTTTCCAAATCCTTCTTAGAACCTGCTTCCTTCTGTTTCTGAATGAAAGACCAGAATAGATTAATTCAGCATCAACCATAAAAACGAGTTGGCTAGTCAAGTTATTTAATAAAATTGTGATGACAAAGAAATGTCGTATGAGTGGAGAAAGAGCATTATAATATCAATATACAAACATAAAGGTGATGTTCAAAGTTGCACGAATTATAGTGTTGGGCTACTAATACGGAACATGCTCACAAGATGAGTGTAGCGCGAATGCTTAGATGGATGTGCGGTTAAAACTAGAAAATATAGGATTCATAATGAACAAATGTGATAAAAGCTCCTGTAATGGAGAAAAAACCACCTCCAATGGTTTGATTATGTACAACGTAGGCCCCTTATTGCTCCAATTAGGAAGTGCGATGATAATAGTCTTAATCAAGCTAGGGGTAGGGGTAGGGGTAGGCCAAAGTTAATATAGACATCGACAATATGAAAAATGAAAGACTGTGATCTATATGGTGACTTGGCATCAGATCGCGTGGAATGATGGAAAAGGATTCAAGTAGCCGATTTTAAGTGATTGGGATTAAGGCTTTATTGTTTTTGTTGTTAACCGACATCAAATTACCAAATGATCTTATAGGTTTAACTATGACATGACACTGGAACACTGAACACATACTTCATCTTTTTCCCTTACCTCTGCAGCTTCTAATTGTCGTTCAAGCTCCTCTATACGGCTTGTCAACCCAGACTTCTCACTAACTTCAGCCTTGAGAATGTCAATCTCATCTTTCAGAGAAACTTCATTAGATTTAAGTTCCTTCACTTGCTCTTCAAGTTGGATTATCACAGCCTGAAGCTCCTCTTTTGCATTTCGAGAAGTTTCATTGAGCAGGTTGTTCTCTTCCATAACCGATGATATCTGTATACAAGAATATACATGCACTCAGTATTTATCCGAAAATGATATCTCGAGATATTAACAACAGATTGATTATGGAGTAGGAAATAAAACTCGCTCCGTCCCAAAATCCAAAATTTGACACTCATTTTGGGACGGAGGGAGTACAGTGTTACAAGGTGCATACCTGATCTTGTAACTTCTGCCCTTCAGAAGCAATCTGCTGTGTCAAATCTTCTATTTCTTTCTTTGAAGAATGAAGCTGTTGAGCCACTTCATCCTTCTCTGTGAGGGCTGAAGACAGACTCCTTTCGAGATCATTCAATTTGGACTCGTACGTGGCCAGTTCTTGAGTAAGCTTCAAATTCACCTCTGCTAGATCTTCGCTCTCTTTCACATAATAACCAGACTTGCTTTGCACCTCCTCAACCAGGTTTTCCAGACTAGTTAGCTTCAGAAGGGTCTGTTCTAGTTCATATTTATGGTTTTCAGCCAGCGTGGATGCTTCGTGAGCCTGCTCTTCATACGCCCTTATTTGAACTTCGAGAGTATTCAACTTCTCAAGCAATTCATTAGCTTCTGAATCTCGCTGAGTAAACTTCAGAATAGATTCTTGAAGCTGTTGCTCCGCTTCTACAATGCGGGCTTCACTTCTTAAATGGAGTTCAGATACCTTTGAGTGCTGATCAGTTAAGTCTGTGATGGTGTTCAGGTGAGAAGCAATAGTTTGAGCAGAAGCGTCCTTTTCAGCAGTTTCTTTACTTAGTAAATCTTCAAGTTCATTGACCTTGTGTTTGAGCTGAATATTTGTCTCAACTAACAGTTCGTTCTCTGACAATGATTGCGCAGTTCCATCTTCTGCTTCCGATATTTTTCTTTTCAGCTCTTCGTTTGCACTTTCTGAAGAAGCCAATTTCACTAAAATTTCATCCAACTCTGCCTTTACAGAAGCATATCTCTCAGATGCTTCAGCTACTTGCTCTTCGTGTATCTTTAATTGATCTTCAAGGGTCTTTGATTTTTCGAAAAATGAATTTGCCTCGAGATCCCTACTGGTAAAACTTGCCATTGCTTCTTGGACTTTCAGCTCAGAGTCCCTCCTGAGAGTCTCATGTGCTTTTTCAAACTCCGAACTTCTTGCTGTAGCTTGCTCTAATAGTCTTATATGTTCCTCTAGTTGCTCTTCAGCAGTTTTAAGCTTCTCCGCAACCTCAGTCTCTTTCACACCAGCAGCACTAAGATCACTTTCTATGCTTTCCAGTTGCTGTTGAGAGAGTTTGAGTTCATTTCTCAAGACTTCCAGAAGATTTTCAGCTTCGACAAGCTGCTCTTTTGAGTTTCTTGATGCATCTTCTAAGTTCTTCTTCTCTACCGTCGTCACATTCAAAACCTCGGTCAATTCCTTTTCCTTTTCATTGGCTGCTTCCAGCGCAGCCTCTAGGCCTGCTGCTTTCATTTGAAATGCCTCAACTTCTGCTTCGAGTTCGGATACCTTGTTCGAGTGTTTCTTAGATTGTTCTTCTGCATCCCCACATTTCTTCTCTAATGAGATTATTTGTTCTTCAAGCTCCTGGATTCTGTACTTTTCCGCCTCTAACAATAGAGCCAACTCACTTGCCTTTTTGCCTGCATCTTCTACCTTGGAATGTGATATCTGGACTAGATCTTCAAGCTCAAGACGACGCTGATGGTTCACATTGGCTCGGCCCTCGTGTTCAGCACTTTTTTCTGCTGTACTTTTCAACTCCGATTCTAGCTCTGCATTGCGCGCAGTCAACTGGCTAAGTTCTGACATCACTTCACTTACCTTGGCTGCATGTTCTTGCATTTCAGCACTCAGCTGTTTCTTTTCTTCCTCGAGATCACCTACTAGGGAGTTGAGCTCCGATATCTTTGCAGTGAACTGCTCGGCTTCTCTTTCAGCATCTCTGGCTTTTAGTTCTACGAGATTAAGCAGTTGCTCCACCTCCACCTTTCCCTGTTCGGCAGCAATACAACGAGTCTCGAGCTCTCTCACCTGTGCTTTTGCTTGTTCTGCTTGTTCAATAGAAGCTCGGACGACATCCTCGAGCTCAACATTCTTCTGCGTAGCTGTTGTTATTGCGTAACCAGATTCTTGGTGGAGGTCTTCTAGGGATCTCAACTTCTGCTCTAGCTCTGTATTGTTTGCCAGAGCTTGAGACAAAAGAGAATCTGTCTTACGGAAGTTCTCATCGGACGACTGCAACTTCTCTTCAAGATCATCGCATTGCTCCTTCATTTGTGCTAGATTCAATGTTAGATCGCCTACAGAGGCTTCAAGAGCTTCTTTCTCCATTGTTACTTTGGCGAGTTTCTCTTGAATCACAGAGACCTTTTCTTCAACAAGTTGCTTTGCATTCGCTTCCTCATTCAGCTTTAACTTAATGTCATCCAACTCAGATACTTTTGCTTGAAGATCCTCTTTTGTCGATGAAAGAAGATTGTCTAAGGCTGAGATATCTTCCCTCACTTGAGATTCTGAAGATTTTCTCATATTCAGTTCTTCAGTTAATTCATTTATTAAAGCTTCCTTTGATGCAAATCTCTGCTCTATGTCCAGCAGTCGTGATTTTGAAGCCTCTAACTCTCCTTGAACATTCGACAGCTCGACTGTAGTATTTTTGAGTGCTTCTTCGATCTTTTCATTTTCAGCAATCTTGTCATACAGGCCCTTAACCTCTTCTTGCAGAGTCAGAAACGAAGAGGGCATTAGAGTTTGAGAATCTGCTTGAACTGGCGAAAGCCAGTGCAAAAGAGGTGGAATCACAAATGGCTACTCTGCAAGAAGAGGTTAAGGGCCTGTATGACAAGATTGCTGAAAATGAAAAGATCGAAGAAGCACTCAAAAATACTACAGTCGAGCTGTCGAATGTTCAAGGAGAGTTAGAGGCTTCAAAATCACGACTGCTGGACATAGAGCAGAGATTTGCATCAAAGGAAGCTTTAATAAATGAATTAACTGAAGAACTGAATATGAGAAAATCTTCAGAATCTCAAGTGAGGGAAGATATCTCAGCCTTAGACAATCTTCTTTCATCGACAAAAGAGGATCTTCAAGCAAAAGTATCTGAGTTGGATGACATTAAGTTAAAGCTGAATGAGGAAGCGAATGCAAAGCAACTTGTTGAAGAAAAGGTCTCTGTGATTCAAGAGAAACTCGCCAAAGTAACAATGGAGAAAGAAGCTCTTGAAGCCTCTGTAGGCGATCTAACATTGAATCTAGCACAAATGAAGGAGCAATGCGATGATCTTGAAGAGAAGTTGCAGTCGTCCGATGAGAACTTCCGTAAGACAGATTCTCTTTTGTCTCAAGCTCTGGCAAACAATACAGAGCTAGAGCAGAAGTTGAGATCCCTAGAAGACCTCCACCAAGAATCTGGTTACGCAATAACAACAGCTACGCAGAAGAATGTTGAGCTCGAGGATGTCGTCCGAGCTTCTATTGAACAAGCAGAACAAGCAAAAGCACAGGTGAGAGAGCTCGAGACTCGTTGTATTGCTGCCGAACAGGGAAAGGTGGAGGTGGAGCAACTGCTTAATCTCGTAGAACTAAAAGCCAGAGATGCTGAAAGAGAAGCCGAGCAGTTCACTGCAAAGATATCGGAGCTCAACTCCCTAGTAGGTGATCTCGAGGAAGAAAAGAAACAGCTGAGTGCTGAAATGCAAGAACATGCAGCCAAGGTAAGTGAAGTGATGTCAGAACTTAGCCAGTTGACTGCGCGCAATGCAGAGCTAGAATCGGAGTTGAAAAGTACAGCAGAAAAAAGTGCTGAACACGAGGGCCGAGCCAATGTGAACCATCAGCGTCGTCTTGAGCTTGAAGATCTAGTCCAGATATCACATTCCAAGGTAGAAGATGCAGGCAAAAAGGCAAGTGAGTTGGCTCTATTGTTAGAGGCGGAAAAGTACAGAATCCAGGAGCTTGAAGAACAAATAATCTCATTAGAGAAGAAATGTGGGGATGCAGAAGAACAATCTAAGAAACACTCGAACAAGGTATCCGAACTCGAAGCAGAAGTTGAGGCATTTCAAATGAAAGCAGCAGGCCTAGAGGCTGCGCTGGAAGCAGCCAATGAAAAGGAAAAGGAATTGACCGAGGTTTTGAATGTGACGACGGTAGAGAAGAAGAACTTAGAAGATGCATCAAGAAACTCAAAAGAGCAGCTTGTCGAAGCTGAAAATCTTCTGGAAGTCTTGAGAAATGAACTCAAACTCTCTCAACAGCAACTGGAAAGCATAGAAAGTGATCTTAGTGCTGCTGGTGTGAAAGAGACTGAGGTTGCGGAGAAGCTTAAAACTGCTGAAGAGCAACTAGAGGAACATATAAGACTATTAGAGCAAGCTACAGCAAGAAGTTCGGAGTTTGAAAAAGCACATGAGACTCTCAGGAGGGACTCTGAGCTGAAAGTCCAAGAAGCAATGGCAAGTTTTACCAGTAGGGATCTCGAGGCAAATTCATTTTTCGAAAAATCAAAGACCCTTGAAGATCAATTAAAGATACACGAAGAGCAAGTAGCTGAAGCATCTGAGAGATATGCTTCTGTAAAGGCAGAGTTGGATGAAATTTTAGTGAAATTGGCTTCTTCAGAAAGTGCAAACGAAGAGCTGAAAAGAAAAATATCGGAAGCAGAAGATGGAACTGCGCAATCATTGTCAGAGAACGAACTGTTAGTTGAGACAAATATTCAGCTCAAACACAAGGTCAATGAACTTGAAGATTTACTAAGTAAAGAAACTGCTGAAAAGGACGCTTCTGCTCAAACTATTGCTTCTCACCTGAACACCATCACAGACTTAACTGATCAGCACTCAAAGGTATCTGAACTCCATTTAAGAAGTGAAGCCCGCATTGTAGAAGCGGAGCAACAGCTTCAAGAATCTATTCTGAAGTTTACTCAGCGAGATTCAGAAGCTAATGAATTGCTTGAGAAGTTGAATACTCTCGAAGTTCAAATAAGGGCGTATGAAGAGCAGGCTCACGAAGCATCCACGCTGGCTGAAAACCATAAATATGAACTAGAACAGACCCTTCTGAAGCTAACTAGTCTGGAAAACCTGGTTGAGGAGGTGCAAAGCAAGTCTGGTTATTATGTGAAAGAGAGCGAAGATCTAGCAGAGGTGAATTTGAAGCTTACTCAAGAACTGGCCACGTACGAGTCCAAATTGAATGATCTCGAAAGGAGTCTGTCTTCAGCCCTCACAGAGAAGGATGAAGTGGCTCAACAGCTTCATTCTTCAAAGAAAGAAATAGAAGATTTGACACAGCAGATTGCTTCTGAAGGGCAGAAGTTACAAGATCAGGTATGCACCTTGTAACACTGTACTCCCTCCGTCCCAAAATGAGTGTCAAATTTTGGATTTTGGGACGGAGCGAGTTTTATTTCCTACTCCATAATCAATCTGTTGTTAATATCTCGAGATATCATTTTCGGATAAATACTGAGTGCATGTATATTCTTGTATACAGATATCATCGGTTATGGAAGAGAACAACCTGCTCAATGAAACTTCTCGAAATGCAAAAGAGGAGCTTCAGGCTGTGATAATCCAACTTGAAGAGCAAGTGAAGGAACTTAAATCTAATGAAGTTTCTCTGAAAGATGAGATTGACATTCTCAAGGCTGAAGTTAGTGAGAAGTCTGGGTTGACAAGCCGTATAGAGGAGCTTGAACGACAATTAGAAGCTGCAGAGGTAAGGGAAAAAGATGAAGTATGTGTTCAGTGTTCCAGTGTCATGTCATAGTTAAACCTATAAGATCATTTGGTAATTTGATGTCGGTTAACAACAAAAACAATAAAGCCTTAATCCCAATCACTTAAAATCGGCTACTTGAATCCTTTTCCATCATTCCACGCGATCTGATGCCAAGTCACCATATAGATCACAGTCTTTCATTTTTCATATTGTCGATGTCTATATTAACTTTGGCCTACCCCTACCCCTACCCCTAGCTTGATTAAGACTATTATCATCGCACTTCCTAATTGGAGCAATAAGGGGCCTACGTTGTACATAATCAAACCATTGGAGGTGGTTTTTTCTCCATTACAGGAGCTTTTATCACATTTGTTCATTATGAATCCTATATTTTCTAGTTTTAACCGCACATCCATCTAAGCATTCGCGCTACACTCATCTTGTGAGCATGTTCCGTATTAGTAGCCCAACACTATAATTCGTGCAACTTTGAACATCACCTTTATGTTTGTATATTGATATTATAATGCTCTTTCTCCACTCATACGACATTTCTTTGTCATCACAATTTTATTAAATAACTTGACTAGCCAACTCGTTTTTATGGTTGATGCTGAATTAATCTATTCTGGTCTTTCATTCAGAAACAGAAGGAAGCAGGTTCTAAGAAGGATTTGGAAACAGATGCTGCTCTAAAGAGTTCCTTGGAGGAGCTTGAAGCTAAGAGCAAGTCAGTTTTACTTCTAGAGACTCAAGTCAAAGAGCTTGAGCAGAAACTACAGATGGTTGATGGGAAATCTAAAGAAAAGGTCGGTGTTACTCGTGCATTACATATGCATGTATTCTTATATATCATATTCATGTAGTTGATGCTTGCATTGACCACTCTTCACCAAATTGGATAACTATGAAGAAAATGATCATAGAATTGGAAAGATTTAGGCACACTGAAATTTGGGAGTTCACCTCATCATCATTTGCTAAATAGTTCATGCATGGGTCATTGAAGATTTGTTGAATTTAATGTTACTCACAGGAGGACAGCGCGAGTCCAGTTGAGGTGAAATCCAGGGAGTTGGAGTTGGGATCTATTTCGAGCCCATCAAAACGCAAGAGTAAGAGAAAGGTGGAAGCAACTTCCCAGACCTTATCCTCAACAGACACATATGTTCAAACCAATGACAGCTCTATTGCAATGAGTTTAAAGTTCATCTTGGGTATAGCACTGGTATCAGTTATCGCTGGTGTTATTCTTGGTAAAAGATATTAGTTGTGGTTTTGTCAATAGTTTCTTCTTCTTCTTCTTCTTCTTCTTCTTCTTCTTCTTTTTTTCTCCTTTCCCACTTTGGGCTTGATTGTTTTCTTTCTTGGGTGCGGGTGAAGACTGCATTTTGTGCAGAAATGATTGGAAAGGTTTGCTGGTTTGGTTATTTTGTTGAGAGGGTTTGAGCTTGGTTAGGGAATGTGTTTTATTATATCCCCTCACCTGGGCTGAAAACACAGTTGATTTATTTGTGACTTAAATTCATATCATATGCAGGGGTTTTGTTGATTTAATGTTAATATTTCGTATACATATATTCGTAGCTTGTTTGTTATTGTTAATTTATCAACTCATCCAAAAGATTAAATTTAGTAGAGAGACCCACTCTGATATCATGTTATATTAACATGGTATGCTTTAATAGTTATCGATATACTTTCTTCCTTTCACCGATGCTTTAACGAATGAAAGAAGTTCTTTTTTTGAAAATATGAAGCAAAGAAACATAAGCACTAAACTGTACTCCCAAGGCTTGATCTTGAAAATGCAGAGCAAAGAAATGTCATATTGAAATTGTACTTTCAAGACTTGTTGAAAAGTTGGGTCACCTATCTATTGCTCATCTCACGTCTATAGTGTAACAAAGGTTCCTTCTTGGTGAATAGTAATTTTTTTGCATCATTACTCATTCATCAATTGCAATATTAGGTACATTTTCTTAACTTTCACTTTCTCTTTTTTCTTTTTTAACAATTATTCCCTTTTCCTTTTATTGTTTTACAAATATTGTTTAATTTATAATATAAAATATATTAATAATTTGACATTAAATATTCTTAATTATGAAATTAAAATAATATGAATAATATTTTTTTAATATTAAAATTTTGCTTAATTAAAAAAATTAAATTATGTCACAAACTTGCAGTAGTATACACATAATAATATTTAGCACACATGCAAGGGTCTATTTATTTGGTTATGTTTTTATATTTTTATAAGAGGGATATATGAAGTAAAGTTATGGTCCAATAAGGGAAAAAAAGAAAACGACAATGTGATATACAATAACATACTAAAAACGAAGATGTAGCAAAAACTTGATACATAAAACAAAACAGTTGATATTATTAACATCATTTCTTCTTAAAACACATTAAATAAATATGAATACAGAAATGAAAAATGCTACTCCACTAGTTAGTACGTACACTTGTTAAACATTGAAAAAAGGAAAGTAGCAAGTGCATTAAAAACCATCAAAAGTGCGGCAATAAGCGGCCAAATAATAATGTTTTAATGCTAATTTTCAATGCATCTACTACTTTTCTCTTCTGAAATGCTTATCAACTTTTAGGCGACCCCTCTACTTTTCTCGTAAGCGTCCGCGGACGTCCGCACAATCGCATATGCGGATGCTTACGAGTATTTAGTAAAAAGTTATAGTTCATTGGTAAAAAGTTATAGTTCAATTATCATATCATCGTAACAATTTATTTTAAGATAATATGATAATTGAACTATAACAATTTACCAAAAAGTTATAACAATTTATCAATGAACTATAACTTTTTACCAAATACTTCGCACATGCGGACGTCCGCACGCTAGCAATTTCGACTTTTAGGACATCTGCTACTATAACTAAGGTTGTGTCATGAATCGAGCTGATTGATATCAAATCTAACGAGCTCGTCCAGCTTGATGATGACTTTTCTTTTGAAATTATATCAATTTTGGTATTGATAGAACCAGTTCGTTCTATTATTTTAAATTTTTTGAAAAAACAAAATTTAAACTCAAATTTGGTTAATTTTGGTTCTGTACTGAAAAAATCAAGCATAATCGGTCATAACCTCTAATTTCAGTTCAATTAAATTTGGAATAAAAATAAGCATGCATACATGACACCTCCCACAAAAACATCAGATTCACTTATTTTCTCATTTAGATCCACTTATTTTCTCCATCCTCTATAAGAAGAATAAAAAAAATACGAAAAAAATGAGTGAATCTGATATTTTTGATCCCGCCAATAGCAAGTGTTATGCACGCTTATTTCTATTCTAAATTTAAATGAACCAAAATTATAATTTATGACCGATTGTGTTTGATTTTTTCAATGCAATGATAAAAAAAAATGAGCATTTTAAGTTTTAAAAAAAAAATTCAAATATTTTTAGAGTATAAGGATCATTTATTCCTTTTGAGCCGTTAACTGGCCGGCCTTGACTTGGGTCGATAAGCTCAATTATTTATTACTATTTTTTATTGTTTAAATTAATTTGTTTTATCATTAATTCTCGTTGAACTAAATAAAATACCATAATTGACAATTGAATTTTTAGACCTTTGACGATAAAAGTTTATATTATAACACAAATATTAATTATTTTGAATGAACGTATTAATTTATTAGATGTTTGTGAGAATAAATAATATTAGGAGAAAAAGGGGCCCAAGCTTGAGCTCGGCTCGAAAAGGCTAAAGCTAGAACCTGACTCGAGCAACTTGTGTTTTTCGGCTTGAGCTCCATAAAATCTCGACTATTTATTTTTTTTTTTTTTTTTAACGAAAACGAGCTCAAAACATAAAGTTCGATTAGGCTCGACTTAATAACATCCCTAATCTGTATGAGTATGACCATACAGGGGAGTGCTCAAATGACAACCTCATTAATATGAGAACCATTTTTATTCATTGGATTAGATATAAATTAAAGGTTGAGATAATATATATATTTTTAAAAAAAACCGGTATCTTTCGTAACATCTCATAAATTTGGACAACATAACCTTAAAACTAGTTTTTAAGTATGAACACTTATTTTTTTTTTCTCCCCAAACTTTAAACACACATATCTCATTATTTATAATTCCGAATTAAGATCCGTTTGCATATTATTGCTCGTGATTAAATTATCTTTAAAACAAGATCAAACATGAATATATTTTAAGATCAAATAAAAAAAGTAAAAAAAATCAAGATGCAGTAGAATATTTACTACTGCATCCAATGCAATTACTAAAATACAACAGGATGCAGTAGTAAATTTCGTACTGCATCCAAGTATAACCAATTCATAGCATACCAATGGATGCAGTAGGTGTTTATAGTTCACTGTATCATAAGGACAATATAGTTCTTTTAAAGATAAAATACAAAAATTATCACCAAAAAAAAAATTAAAATAGAAAACCATGCATTTACCTCGAAATATTGTTTGCGAAATAGAAAAAGAAAACCACGCATTTAGTCAATTTTATTCAGAAGGAAGGATGAAATTGGATATCTAAATCAGGAAAAAAGAATAGTTTCAATATATGGTGCACATGTTTCTGTAAAGATATGAAAGAAACAATACAATCCTAATTGGCTAATTAATTAACTTCAAAGTTCCAACTATATCATATTGACTTTGCAGCCATTAGGGATCGAGAAT
>JAOTQG010030301.1:3385-15326 GCA_025631175.1 Iris virginica
GATAAAACTCTCACCCTTGACTTAATCAAGGGATTTTATTGCTGCGGAAACGTTTGAGTTTTCTTAAGGAAATGATTCCAATTTGCAGATATCAGTTTTGCTAAGTACCAAAACGGAGACATTTGTAAATCAAAGTCTGCTGGTCCGAGAGGACTTGAAAACAGTCAGAGATAAAAGATAAATCACAAAGACAGTAAGTAAAGCAAAGAGTAAAACATACAGAAATTTATAGAGGTTCACCAATGAATTGGCTAGTCCTCTATCAAGCTGATCAGACTTGGATTTGTGAGCAAGATCCACTGTATTTTGTAAATTTATTATAAGTGTCAGATAACAACAACCTTGGACTTATCCTTTGAAATGTAAAGAAAAATAAAACAGAACACACTAAAAGATTTCAAATCAAACAAATGGCCTGTGTTTTGTGAGTATGTGCAGCTAAGTGTATATACTCGTGTGTGCTTATAATTCGCTAAACGGTCTCCTTGGATCTTAGTGTAGGAGACAGCCCTAATGTTTAGTGATTACGGTAAAAATACTATATATAAAATTTGGCTTAGTAACAGTAGGGTTGAGTTCTAAAATTTCTTATCTCTCAAAGATCAATCCAAATCACAGAAGTATAAGAACTGAATCAATCAAAGGCAGGGTAGCAGCAGCATCAGAGTTTCAATCAAAGCTTCAAATGTGGAAAACGTCTTCTATTTATAGGCAATGCCTGCGATGACAAGACTTTCGCGAATCTGTCGAGTAGACAAGTGTCAGTTGCTGAGTTGATTTGTTGAAAATTCTGTAGCAGAATTTGTCACTTTCCGCTGTCATTCGATGGGCAGAATATCCGTCAACGATTACAATCGTACTGGACTATACAATTGCTAACAGCTGTCCTTGTGTACATTACTCCAAGAAGATATTTGAATTTGAATCTTGGAGAAAACATCAAGGCAATTCTGATAAATCGAGCAACACTTTCGAACGGAACACTTCATCGGCAACCTTTATCGTGCAAGCCTTCTGATGAATTTGAACGGAATACTTCAGTAGAAAGGCTTCTTGCAGAGGACTTGAAACTGTAAAATTACTGCTTTGCCTTTTTCAAAAAAATGATCGGATACATTCCTGTTAATAAGCCATGAAAAAATTTGTTTATAAATATATTATTGTAAAATGTTTATTTGTAAGTGTAAGATTGAATACGCGATAAATAAATATTATATTAAAAATAATTTTGACATTTAATTAAATTTTAAAAAAAAATCATAACGGTAAATCCCCACACCCACAAACCCAAACATCTCGCATCCGCCGTCCGTCCGGCGATTTCTCACCGCTGTGATTCATAACCACTTGTAACAAGCTTCACTGCCCAAGGAAATTAATAGATGAATTGTAAAACTCAAACAAACAACTCCATTGATTAACAGAGGATCAAACTAGCTAAATTAACTAAATTAACTAAATGATAACAGAGGATCAAACTAGCTAAATTAACTAAAGAACTAGCTAAACTTAACTACTAAGGCCGTAGCCGCTATTTTAAGGAACAAGATAGACCCTAAATTACTGTAACTAAGAAATGAAAAAGACAATTTCATCGTCCACACCCTTCATCTGAAAAATGACCAGCGCTCCCAGGGCATATATCACAGTGGCAAAGGGAAGGCAGATAGGGCTCAGCGCGGTAGTGTGCAGGGTTCGATTCCCCGCAAGGTGGAATTGACTCTGTTACAAGCGGGAGTGACCTAAGGGTTAAGAGCCCTGGCCTATTCGTTAGCTCTCCACCCTGACCTGGCCCTGTGATGCACATTCTGCGATTTACCACGTTACCTTTTTTTTTTTTGAAAAATGACCAGCATATAAGGGGAATCATGAGCTGCTCCATCCTCTGACTCAGCACAGAGAATGTCCTGGGATTTGGTTGGATCGTATGCCTTTGTCTGTTGTTCATTGGTTGCCCTGCCATTTGACTGTACCCCTCCACTTTGCCTGGTTAAAGACTACAATGTCTTTCCTTCAATCTTTAAACCTAACGGTAACCTTGCCAAACAAACGGTAATCCTTCCTGAGAACGAAAACCTTGTCACAGAACCCTCCCAACAGAAACCTTTCAAACCAACGGAAATATCGCATTGCGGAAATAACCAACGATAACCTTGCAGAGATTGGGGAAAAACTAAGGGGAAGATTAGTATAGGCTGAGAAGTCATCAGATCTGTACCATTTGCTACGATCTGTCACGGTATTGCATTTTTGATCCGGTCTTAAGTCATCAGATCTGCCTTTTCTTTTTCTCGTTTTGTGCAAATTTTATACTTGGCTTGCTTTATTATGTTTTCCATGTCGACATTGGCTTTCATGGATTTTCACTTAAGCTTTCCATTAACTGCTAAACTCGTTTGAAATATGCTTTCCATCTTTTATCATGCTTGATCTCTCTACATATGCTCCTTTTTTTCAGAACTTCATAAAAGTTTCAAGAATTTCTCCAAGTGTGATTATAATGCATGCATGTTCTCGTATCTGATGACTTTCATGTGTATGCTCAAATGCTTGATTGTAATATAATTCATTTACCATTGGGTTTCATCAAATAACATCATTTCCCCCCAACATAAACATGAATAAAACATTAAAAACAACAAATACCCTTGCGGAGAACTGAGAAGTAAAGCATCAGTAATCTTTTTCTTGGTTATTATCCCAAGAGAATAAAAAAGTTTCTCCTTCCATCACAAAACAAGAGTCATAAATTTATTCGCCATCATAAGTAACTTGTGACTCATTTTGAAACGGAGATGGTAGTATGAACGTTCTTATAAAAGTTGTAGGTGTGGCACAAAACAAATGCATATCGGACACAAGCGGTAGTAGTATCACTGGTTTCAGACTTCAACAGGAACCACTGAAAGCATCTATGTAACAGAGTGACTATTCTAGCTGAAATACATATTTATATCATGACTTAAAATTTCAGGATAAATGTAAATTTTACCCCTCTTGCCATTGTCTATTGGCGTCGCCACAACAACAAAGCAATCAAACACAATAAACACAGTCAGGGACATGATGATGAGAGAACAAAAAGAAGATGTCGATATGTTCACAAAACTTTCACCACGGTTGTTTGTAACAAACGTGATGTACACCTGCTTTGACAGCATTGATTGGTCAAGATCGCGGAGCCCTGGAAGCAAACTCAGGGCTTTCATGGCTCAACACAGCTGCATTTCCGAGAGCAGCAGATGTGGTGCTGATCTGACCAGAATTGGGAATTCCAGGGATAATTGACGAGACCATAGGATTAGGATTGCTAAAAGAACCAATGCTAGCAGTCCCAGTCCTAGGAGGTACAACTTCATTGGTCGTCGCCACTCCTCCCAATCCTCCCATCACCATCCTCCTTTGCATAAGATTCTGCCGTAGCCTGTCTCTTTGCATCATCTGTTGCTGTCTCAACGCACTTTCATATACAACCTGCTGCCGCCAATGGTGATTCATGGGGCCCATTTGTGTGTTAGGCAAGTAGCCAACTGCAGGGAGCTGCTGACCATATGGCACAGTACCATACATAGACAATGGGCCTCTAACAAAACTACTAGGTGATGAGGAATTGGTACTGCCCAAGTGTTGAAATTGAGCCTCTGTGATTGAAGGTGAGGGAGGGGGAGGCTCTAATGCCGCAGCAGCGGGTATGTTAATAGGAAAAGTTGATTGCTGGCCGATAGCTCTGTTCTCGGTGTGAATGGGAACAGATTCTATTTGGTCATTAACCAAGACGTACCCTTCACGTGCCATCTGCAGATAGAGATTGATTACGTTACAGTAGAAAAGAGAGTATAAGGCAATGGATGAGAGGAAAAAGAATAATCACACCTACCAGCTTATTGAACTGAATGGTATACAGCTCCGCATGTCGCTGCCAAATTCAAAATACACACGTCAGAAAGATCAAACCCTCATAGAACTGTACAGGGAATAGCCTCGGACCTTCAGAAAAGTTTGACATAGTAAGTGCATACGCATATGATGAATAACTCACGCTGTTGTGAAAAGTCTGAGTCTGCAGAGGACACTCATAGATATCTGCTTCGTGTTCATATACAACACTTGCTTCAATCAACCCCTCGCCAAGTCTCTCCATAATGATTAGTTTTTTCTTGGCCTCTATACAGTTTAAATTGTTTTGTTAAGAAACTATAAGCAACCAAAAGAATCAACAAGAAAGAGGATCATGGCAAGCAGGACTCACTTTGAGAAAAAAAGTAGGCTATGTGCACATATGTCAATATCCTAGTCTTGCAGAGACTGAGATAGCCATCCAGGAAATATGTATGAGAGGGACCTGCACCATTCTGCGTCGAATTTCTGTTCTCTGAATCGTCAAGACCAGAAGCCACCAATGACAGGCTGTAAACTGGCTTCATTTCAGTGGTCCTACAATCTTTCCGCTTTCTATTATTCAGTTGACGCCTGAAAGCATTAAGGAACATCTTTCTACGTTAAGACCCTATATAATCACATAAAGAGACGCATATCAACATCAATAGATACCAAATTTTGCTACGCACCTCTCGTGTACTGTTATCACCTTCAAGAGCCTGTCAAGGACTGGTTTAATAGCTATGAAAGAAGAAGAGAGAGACGTCCCGACTAGATTGGCCATGGCATTAGCACGACTCATATGGCTGGTCACTGCATCAGATACAACTCTGCTCATGCCTACTTCTCGGGATATGGCATTCACATTTGATCCAGCTCTGTTCTTAATTGAACTATTACCAGAAGATTTTGGTTTTCCACCTGGAGTAGATGCCTCTTTCGCCACAAATTCATTAAGACCAGCAGAAACCTGAGAAGTTGTTAAGGCTTGCCTCCCTCGGTTAGAAGTTTCGGTTTTCGTATTCTTACGAGCGGACTGGCCAGTTTTCTTTGATGGGACTTTTGCAGAAGGGGCTTTAGCTCTTTTACCCTTTGGCGGTTGAGATAGATTTTCAGTAAATTTGCTTTTTCCCGCATCAAAAGTGGGTAATTCACCAAATTCAACTGGTTCCTCCTTAACCTTGGAAGTGGTCATTCTAGCATCTAGCATAGGTGTGACTTCAGGAAATGCTTGTTGACCAGCATTTGTTGATAGCGGCGGCAGCCTCTGTCTATCAGAACTTTCATGCATAAACTTATCAGCTTCTATTTGCTGATGTGAAGTTTGTATCTCCCGAAGTGCTTCAGGAGGAAGGTTAGTTCCAGCCAGACTCCCCAAAAGCTGTTGAGAAGTTGTCGCCCTGTTGCCTAGCTTTCTCCTTTTGCATTCCTGACCAATTCCTAGATTGAGCTACAACAAGTTCTGGACATTAGAAAACAATGATTGTACTCGTGATCTTGAGATTCATATTTTTTATTTCAAGGCAAAACTAAGCACAAATTTATAGTTCATTTCTAGCTAAAACAAGGATCTGTAATCATCACTGAAAATTGTGAACAATTGAGAAAAAAATTAGTTTGATTGATGAAACTAGATATTGTGTAAAGTTAACTAACGCTTTCTCCGTCTGAAAGTAGGTGGACTTCCAGGAAGAAATTAAAAAAGATAATGGTAGTTGCTACTTAATCCTCCGGTTGTTCCACTCAAGGTTCCAACTATGAAAGTCCAAGCTAAATATCCTTAAATTTAAGGATTACAATTAATCTTAGAACATTGATTTATTTTGTAACAAAGGTATCTGTTTGGAAATTACAAACTTTGCTTGCTTAAATTTTCACATGGAAAATGAGTAAAAAGAAACTAGGATTACGGGGGAATATTAATAAAGCAACACTGAGAAGAGGCACAGGGGTATCAAGGAGTACTAAATGCAATTATACATAATCAAATGCTTTATCTCAAACATCGGTTTTACTTACTACCTTCGGGCTAGGAAATATTTCCGCGAATCCATCCAGCATCGGCTTTGGACTTAACTGAAGGACGGGTCGCAAAGCTTTGAGAACTCGAGCTTCCATCTCCTGATATAAACACCAAGCACTTACAGCAGGCTTCAAAATCTAAAGCCAGAATTGGAAATTAAATGCATACTTATCGCTTCAACTTACCAATAAATTACTGTAGGTCCAAGAATCATCAGCAATTGCTGCAATATCCTTGATCACATTCTCCATCCCCATCCGCAGAACAACTTTCTCAATTTTAGGAGATTTTTCAAAAGATGGATTGTCCCCCTCCTTGAATGATGTATTGCGATAGTCTTGAATCTGGTATAGGATGCATATCATCAGGTAGATCACTATCTAGAATGTGGAACGCAGAAGCAATGAGATTCCCTTTTTAACTTTGATAGTCCAAAAATGAATGGCATGTTTAAATCAGACAAATATCAAACTGATTCACGAAAGTTGAATCATAGTAAAACTAGTACAACGTGGGGGTTGTTTTATAGAATTAAGAGCTGAATGCTGAATACACTTCTGCAAGGCCTGAATCTATTAAGAACAGTTGTTGAATGTTGAGTACTGAACATATGAGTTTGTTTGATACATAATTTTAGTAACATCTGGATTTATGCAATTTTACTATTCTTCTAAATAGTTGAAGAGATAAATTAATTTGTGAATGAATGACACAAATGAATGATAAATGTAATTTGAATGACTTTAAACAACTCTACATATAAATAAAAATTTGAACGTGCATACATTTTTTAATGGTTTAATTATCAGAAATACAATACTCTTTGTTATGATATATGTATCATACACTCTTGAGAAAAAAAATTGTTCCAAAATTTATATCAAAATTACTAGATTCAGCTTAATCTACCACCAACATATTTAAATATCTATTTTCCATGTTATAGTTGTACCAATTCCAATTACGTACTAATACTACTAATTTTACGAGTATGAACAATCTTCTTAATTTTCAAACTACTAAAGATTAACATTCATTTATTTGGGGTCAACATGGTACCATTTTTCTTTTTACATAATACAATACATGTAATATTCTCGCATAAAAAATGAACCGAGCACCTCCTCAATATAATTTTCAAATATAACACTGCCTTCATAAAACAAAGAAAATAATAGTGAAAATGTTTCTACATTAATTAATCTTTTCAGATATTTAGAGAACGATTTTCACAATTTACTACTCCCTTGAAACTAATTAAAATTATCGTACGAATAGAAAAAAATTATAATTCACTATATGCCCCATACTCATAAATTTTGCTGCTAGCCAGCACCATTACAAAGGGACAAAATTGTCCTTGTTTTCGTTCAGTGAACTACTGATCTATTAAGCACTCATTTTGGTGCTGGTTCGTTCAGCGCTCTTCGAAACCGTTCAGAAGCTATTCATCAAGTTCTATCAAACATTCTTAATGTATTTAGTGTTGAATGATTGAACAATTTACTTATTAAGAGTCCATTAAGCACCATCAGACACACCATTAGTCTTTAAAATTATGTGGTCTATTCTAAACTGACCCAATAGCAGTTAGTTAGTTGAGTGCTTTTGTTTCTATTTCAGAAGTTGAGTGCTTTTGTTTCTATTTCAGAATCAAGTTTAAACATCTCTCTGACTTAATTCTTGACAGAGTGTACGATCATGTTCGGCAATCCTGTTCTTAGGGTCTAACTTTAAGGAACTTCATTTTAAAGTGGATCACATACTTCTAATCTTGATGGATTGGCTGTGTCGTAGATAGTCGCCCACTAGCCTTGTTCATTACTGTAAGAGTCTTCCCACTTATTGTTATGTGCTCCATGAGCTTTTGAGATTGAACATCGAGCAGGCTATAGTTGTTTTATCTTACTTTTTTTTTAATCTTGTCAAAGTCGACGAGTCATAGCCCAAGTAGAACAACTTTTCGGCCCTGAAACTCTCGACATCATTGCCTAACAACCCCAAACAAGAGCCTTTATTTTCACTTTGGGTAAGTGACATTCTGTCAGCCAGAAATCAGCCAGGTGTCATGGCTGCTCACTTTCTACTGTCGGCCCTAAAAAACTTTGCTATCATTTTGCAAACTTCGTATATTATAATAGATAAGGCAGCTTCACATTGAGTAGTCTATACATTTTCGTAATGAAATATTGATGCATGAACTTAATCATGACAGCACCAAGGATCTCACACTACGTACTGCCAAAGCCACTACATACTCATAAGACAATCAAATGGGAATAAAACCCATAAGCACAAGCATTAAGCCACACAAATTCACTATCTGTTACTCTTTCATCCTACAATTGGAAGATATAATTGTTTTCAGATCTTCTTTGCGGACCAATTGTTGGAGGTACTGGAAGAATTCCAAAATTACGGTTGTGTAGAGCTATGTTTCATATATAATCACTTTTTCAATCGTTTCTTTCCGTTCATCATTTTCTTGGGAGTTTTTCAATATCTTCCCACAATATAAAATTTGTTGCTCAAGTAAATAGATAAATCAAATTGCACCCCGAGTAAAAGCACATGTAAAAAATACACGAAATGCATTTATTCAAAGGGGAACGAATAATAACCTTTCTACTGACAGCTTATGCCTATAATTCCTCTTAATAAAGACAAAATGTTGGTAAGTGGATTGCATTCAAGATCTTGTACAGAAACAATCAGAAATCATCCAATAAGCATTATCTCAAGAAAACTCAAAATAAGATGGATGATACCTCACCTGGCAAATAATAGCTCCGTTAATATATTTGCAGGGAATATCATCAAAAAGATCTCCAGGTATACACCCATTTTCAATTGCCTATGTAAGAAATATACACCAAAGATAAAAACATATTGGACATACTGAAATTAGAAAAAGAGCAAAGCTGAACGTTTGTTACTTCAATAAAAAGATGACGAAGACTTTTAATAACCGAGTAACTGTCTCTTCTTCTCTCCAATCCAATGATCAATTTCAACATCATCACTACTCCAATGAACTTACAATTATTGTATAGAAAATACATGGATTTATATGCATATGCATCCGTTGGGAGTCATTTCGATAAACGAAAACCCATGACCAAAAAGACCAAAAAAATAGTCGCAACATTAGGCTTCCCATTGGTGAGTGAGGGAGATCCAAAACCAGCAGAGTTTGGTACATCCAAATTGTTTCCTCAAACATGCACACCCTAAAACCTGAAGACCAAAAGTTTTTCGACTTGGGCTAGTTTGGCCCGGTTCCCTGGTTAAGTGAGTTTTATCAATTCATGTATCATTATTATTGGGCCAACTATGGTGCTATTATTACTGAACTAAACCTTTCAAAGGGGATGCTATAGTTGGATTTTGAAATGCATGCCAGTATACTCACCGAGAAATAATAAACAAAAAAATTATGTCATAACTAGTTCATGGACACTTAAGTACAATGTAAGAGATTAGTGCGACGAAAACAGTTAAGTGTAACTTGTAAGTGCTAAAACAACTAAGTTACTTACACAGAAGATTGATTCTGCTTGCCGGTCATATGGACACAAGTTTTTTGGAACATCATGGATGAGCTGCAAAATCCAAAAGCAAGCGTCATAATAACTTTATGGATCAGATAGAATTGTATACTACCCCCGAGTGATAAATTATTACTATCACATAGTAGACAGTTTTGACATTTTATGAGCTGAGATTGCTGACCTCGTTAGCTTTTCCAACAGTGAAGCCATTTGGGAACAAGTTTAGTGAAAAGGAAACTTCATGATCTACATAAAAGCCAAATGTCAAATAGCAAACACTTCTCTGAACATTCTTACACTACAATATCTATTAACAATACCTTCTGAATCTAAGAGTGAACTAGACTTGGTGAAAGCAGTTGAATGATGAGCACCTATATCTCCTACCTCTGCAATATCACCCTATGAGAAAAAAATGTCCCGTAAGTACAAATTATCACCAACTAGCATCTAACATCAGGTGCTCCAAGAAACATAAACTACAGCTTCCTGAATAGAACAAATTTAAATTCAGGAAGACGATACACAGAGTAATGGAACAAAATAAAGAAAATAATCCCAAAAGGAAATTTAATTAAATAAATAGCAACTAAAGCTCAAACGAGTGTATGTACAGTTTCTGCAAGCATATAGATAACAATATCTAATGGTTCAGTTACAAGAATCTTAGTACTAATTTTAGGTTGGATGCTCCTGTTTTACCATGATGTTTTCGGTGTCACTTATAATGAGAGAAACCTTGATCAATGGAAGATCAAGACCCCTTTCAAGTGCGAAAACCCTAGAAACGTTAATTGGTAAGGTTAAGATGAATGACTAATCAACCCAACAATCTTAATTGATTTAAGAACTAAGAAAATAACAAGATGAGTGCCTTTAAACCCCTAAACCTCAATTGGTTTAAGAACCTAAAAAGTGAATTAATCGTTCAAGTAAAACAAGAAGAACAATTTGGAATAACCAAACTTTGAGAAAAACTCAAATTCTTTAATTCATAAACTTCAATAATCTAAAAATTGCCTTTAACGATTACAATGCATGCCTTTATATAGGCCTAAAACTTTGATAGTATTATTCAACTATGAAATAGAAAACTATTAACTAGGAAATCCTAATATGAAAAGAAAACAAATACAATTCAAACTAGGAAAACAGAATAGGAAACGAACTATTTAGGAAACCCTTTAGTGACTAGGAATAGGAAACCAATTTCGAAAACCAACTCGGAAAAGAAAATATGATGACGCTACCTGCTGCCGATCATGTCGATCACAATGTTGCTCGCTGTCGAGCATGCCGAGCAAGCTATGCTTGTCTTCCTAGCAAACTGTGCTCATCTTCCTAGCCTGCACCTTCCTTTAGCTCGTTCACAACTCGCCGTAGCTCGCTGCCAAGCAAGCCGAGCACGCCTTCCTAGCTCGCCTATGCTTTGCTTATGTTTATCACACCGTGCCCTTGATTCCAGTAGTCTTGCTACTAATAACCTTCTTTCTCCTTCCTTTATTGACGACGAAACCTCTCAACTACCTCTAATCAACTTGGTCCATTTTATTTGTCTTGGTAATTTGGATGGATCCTTATGTAAGCTTGATGAACCCTCATCATACTCCCCTTCTTAAAAAGAATTTGTCCTCAAATCAAAATACTCATAAGGATCAATTCCATCAAAGGTCACACAATTTTTTTCGGTACAAAGATTGATCTTGTTTTTCTGTTGCTCAGCGTAAAAATTGAGTTTAATGTCTTTCTCCATGGCCGGTTTGGATGCTTTGGTCGCTACTTCTTTCCTCGACTTAAGTTCTCCCTCCTGCCGAAGTGCTTACATACCTCTCGTAATCATTTCTTAATCCTCGCGAATTTGAGCCAGGGTGAGTGGGGTTAGAACCAGTTTCCTCCCATCCTTCTCGAGCGAGTATCGATTAGTGAAACCATCATGTGTCACATTGCTATAATACTGCCATGGTCGGCCTAATAGAATGTGACATGCGTGCATAAGCACCACATCACATGCAACTTTGTCGACATACTTTCTAGAGAATGGAACGATGACTTGTTGTGTCACCTTAATTTCTCCACAATCACTAAGTCACCGTAACTTGTATGGCTTTGGGTGTTTTTGGGTTCAAGTTTAGTTTGTCAACTAGAAGTGTGCTCGTCACATTTACGCAACTCCCACCATCAATAATAAGATTGCAAAGTCTGTTTTGAACATGGCACCGAGAATGGAAAATATTTTCTTTTTGAATAGCGACATCTCCTTCATCCTTCACTCGGGTACTTAATGCTCGCATGACCACTAGAGCTTGCACACTTGAGTCCCCTTCATTATATTCATCCTCGCTTAAGGCGGGTATGTCGTCAAACTCCTCGCCTGCAGACACATACTCTCCATTGACCCCCAATATTAGGATCCTTTGGTTTGGGCATCGCGAGACAATGTGTCCCGTGCCCAAACACTTGAAGCATTTAATGTCTCGCGTTTTAAGCT
>JAOTQG010030523.1:1678-12979 GCA_025631175.1 Iris virginica
GTCCCGTCAAATAACTTAATGTTCGTGGTCCATGTTGCTAGTGCTTGAGCTTGTTAGGTGTAGATCTGAATCCCTATGTCCAGAAGCACTTGAAATTTTTCTACCACATATAAGTGATAAGCCACCTTCTTCCATTTGATTTTTCACATAAAAATATCCTGTTGCTTCTACTTTGTGGATTTGAGCTATTGCTCAAGGGCGTTCAAGGCAGTAGGTAATTCGACGTTTATGTGTCGTTGACAAATGACCAAACACTTGCTCATTGTTCTTTAATTTGCTTTCATGACTTGGAGATTCTACTCTCATGAACTCCATAATAATAGGCAGGTAAGAATTCTGTCACTAGCTCTCTCATCCTTGCCCTGATGGAATTCCACTTACATTTTGCCTAGAATATTTGAGTGTTAGATTTTGGCTTCATTGACTAAACTTCGGGTCTCTTGATTTCCGTGAGGTAATGGGATAGCAGGAATACGTGATGAACTTGGAAATTTTTGACCTTTTAAAAATTAAGGGTTATTTCATGTTACTGGGGATTGGATAACTCTGATTGCATGCAAAGAGCTATATCTGATGTTCCATTTGTTTGAACGACTAGAACTGGATGCTTCTATAGCCAGGCCATCACAAACCTTTGAGGCTATATTACAAGAAAATTGTACTTCCCCAGTGAATTAGGATTACACCAGTTCCCAGAGATGGTATGCTACATGCTGTATTATTAAATCATGTGTCTGAAACAATATTTTTTATTTCTCTTCTTATAGTGCAAGCATTAATAGGTCAGATTGATGTTGAATGCGTAAACTTCATAATTTTGCACGTGGCTATCTATAGTACATGGACAAGTCCTTCACTATTCATGGAAGTGATAGAATGAATAGTGCTGGCACAAATTCCTAAAAGCATAAATAGGAGTAGGGGAGCAACATTGTCCCCTTTCACTTCCTTGCCATCTCTTTGATCACTCTTCCTTCTCTCCCTCCTTTTTTTTTTCTTCTTCCACTATACTTTTTCCTTATTTTCTTTTTCAAAAAAACCCTTTTTAGATAAAAAAATTATCTTTATTAATGCATATATATTTTAAAATTAGGCCAAAAAATATTATGCATTCAAAACAGACAAAAAAAAAAACTAAATCATCGATATTTTTTTCCGCCGTGCCCGAGGGCATTCACTAGTCTTTAATATTAACGAAGTTGTATTCTTTCAAGTGAGCTTTGCTTGCTCACCTTGTACTTCGAAAGAGTACTTGTATAATAGGAATGCACCTTCTAGTATAGCGTCTACATGAAGCTACTCCTATTTGAGGCTTTCTGTTACACTAAATCAGGCTTAGAAGTACTTGGCTAGCTCTTACCAATGTTAAAACAATTGATGCATAACTCTTTCTTGGCTCTAGAATGTGAAACTCTAGTACCTAATTTTTGCTGTGTATGTCTACTCTATTTGATCTGCATTTTTGGTGAGTGGTGCATTTGTCCTGCAGGCAATACAAACAATTGATGGGGAAATAGGTCAACAGCTAGCTATAAGAAGGAAGCATAGAGAAAGTCTCGGGCAGGCATTTTTTGATGCAAGCCTATACACGCAAGGGCATATGGGTGTTCTACCTGAAGCTCTCCGCCCTAAACCTGGCCGCTTATCCCATACTCAACAACGAGTTTATGAAGTAAATCTTCGCACATCATCTGTCTTTAATATGACCTAGTGTGGGTAATGAAGGTCATTTGAAGTAATATATTGTCGTACATTTTGCAGGATTTTGTTCGATTACCCTGGCAAAGTCAATCGAACCAGAATGCAAATGCTGTGCCTGTTGCTTCGGCTTCATCAGCAAGTGGTGGGCTATCACGAGGATATGGTTCTGCATCAGGTCAATTAAATACTGGCATTTACTCATCCGGCCTGGGCAGCACAGGAATGGGTGCTGTCACACACTCCTTTGATCTTGTTCCTGAGGAGATGGAGTCTAGCTCAGCAAAGCTGCTTAAGTTTGTTTCTTATTTATATTATTTGTGGCTATTTTTCATCTTTGATGTATTGACTTGCAAAGCTCTAACTTTCTTTTTGTTCCTTATATCTCTGCAGTGCTTCTTCAATCCATAAGGGATGTGTTGATGGTATCGGATCGCACAGCTATGAGAATGACATTACCTCGTTCCCTTCTGCAGCAGCTCTTGAATTGCATGCGTCAGAAACTTCAAATTTAGCAAAAGTTAGTGAATAATCTTTACATGCGGTTTGACTCTGCTAGTTTGTATATCTTGGATTTTATTGTTGTCATTAACATGTGCATTTCTTGTTGCTAGGAATCGGGAGTGTATGCACAGTCCTTATCGTCAGCTTCTGAGCGACTTACAAACAACGCCTCAGAACCCTTGTTGACTACAGGCGATGCGTTGGATAAGTACCAAATTATTTCAGAGAAGGTCAATGATGGCTCTAGTTTGCGTTCATAGTTGTGTTACCTTTGTTTGCTTTAACAGGAGTTCTCACATTCATGTCTTAATTTTCTAAAGAAGATGCAGTGCTAGCAATTATTACTTCCCTGACATGGAGTAGCCATATGTATATGTTCATGTCTTAATTTGCTAAAAGATATGTGGTTCTAGTAATTATTTCTTCCCTGACATAGAGTAGCCTATGTATATGGTTCGGCTCGTTACCATTGCTTTTGACAGAAGTCCTCATTCATGTATTAGTTTTGTACTCCTCCATCTCTTTATATTGACCATGTTTCCTTTTTTAGATGCCTCAAGGTATCTGGCCACATGTGCATCAATTAATTTCTTTCAATTTCCCCCCAATTAAGTTTACTTTCTCCAAGATGAAGTAATTGCTTTATTACTAGTAATTTTGAAAAATAAGTATTAAAAAGATTTTGATGTATTTATTGCTGAACCTTAAGCACGAGATTTTGTCTCATCGCAAATATAATTGAGACAGAGGGACTAACAATGATGCACTGCTAGTAATTAATACATCCCTGACATAAAGAACCTACATTTGTACTATTTGGCTGGCTCACTGTAAATTTTGTGAAAGTAGCATGCCATTGTGGGATTCTGAATTTTCTCTTATCTGTTGAGTGTACATGTTTCACCAGCTTTCTGAAAATTTTGGGTTTAGACTTATGGAACTGTAACCTAAGGGAATGGCTATTGAGCTGAATTGGCTGCTTGGTTGGCCACTTGCTGCATTAATCTTTTTCTGATGTGGTACTGATATCATCATGACACTTATCTTTTCTATTTTCCATGTGCCCATGCCTCCCCGCATGCGTGCAGGGGTGATTTTGTTCATCATTGATCTCATATCTTGCTGAAGAGTGCAAAATACTGCATGAGCTTAGGTCCACATATTTCTTTTACTTCACATCCATCTGATTGTTGTCACTTTTTAAATACTGTTGCAGCTTGAAAATTTGGTGGCTAGTGATGGCAATGAAGTTGAAATACAGGTATTGGTTCTCCTTTCTTTCGAACACAAAGAGCCTTTCTTAAAATCTTATATTTTCTTTTGCTAATTATGCTTCCAAACTTTAAAGGTGGTTGGAGTTAGGTTCTTTTTGTTCAGTACGTTCTTTTACTTTATATGATCTGCTCTGGGATATGGTGGTGCACTCAGATTGCTACATACTGTCTTCGTTTTCAGGATATTATTGCCGAGGTTCCTGGAATCATTGCCAGATGTATCAGTCGAGATGAGGCAGCCTTGGCTGTGGCTCAGAAGGTGTGTTGGGTACAGGGATTTCAAAGCATATTACTCTTAAATGATCTCCTCTGATTTCAGATCGTCATTCTGTCACAGGCTTTCAAGGGGTTATATGAAAATGCTCATAACAATGCGCATGTTGATGCTCATCTTGCTATTTTGGCTTCCATTCGTGATGTTAGCAAGCTTGTGGTCAAGGAGCTGACTAGTTGGGTATGCTCCATTATCACGTAGCACCATAGGACATAGTCCTTGTTTACTTAATCTTGCTCAAATTACACATGGTGTGAAAATTTCCCAATGCGCAGTTTGTGCAAGGCAGATTCTAATAAAATGGGAGAAATGTGGGGTTGCTGATTTTATCAGTTACTGTGATACTACCTCTCTTATAGAATTGGCGTATTCATTTGGGCATGTATTGCATTGTGGCCTTGGCAACAGGACTTTATGCCGCACACCGAAAACATTGAACAATGTTGATGCCTAACATCAGTGTTGTGTCAATGCACTATTGTGAAGGGATTTAGTGCTCCTGTTAGGTCTTCCCAATATGATTTATGCTGTATGTTATTGGTATTTAGGTTCTTGGCTTATGTCTTAAGAAGTTCCTTATTGGGCCACGAACTCAATGCAATTGAAGAAGTTTAAGATGCCAGGTTTGATTTATTTTGCAGTTTGTCTAGGTTATCATTATAAGTTTCTTTTGGGCAGGTTATTTACTCCGATGAGGATCGTAAATACAATAAAGATATAACTGTCGGCCTTATTCAACGAGAACTACTTAACCTGGCGGAGTATAATATTCATATGGCAAAGCTGCTTGACGCAGGAAAGAATAGTATGTATTAACCAAACTGGTAATTACATAGAAACTTGTTTGAGTTATTGGCACTAAAATTTGTTTGCCTTGGCTTTGCAGAGATGGCTACAGAGTTTGCAATTTCCCTTATTCAAGCATTGGTGATTGGTGATTCAAGAGTCATATCAGAGCTTCAAAATCTTGTAGATGCATTGGGGAAGGTCTGATAATATATATAATTTATTTATTTTATATTAAAATTCTGTTAAGAGTTTGTGTTGTTTTTTCACCACAAGTGCTTGATGGTTCTTCGTCCTGCAGGTTGCAGCGAGGCCTGGATCTCCTGAGACACTGCAACATCTGGTTGAGATTGCAAGGAACCCTGCTGCCAATGTTTCATCCCTGGCTGGTTTTGCTGTTGGAAAGGAAGATATTATCAGGCAACCTAAAGACAAGAAGGTCACCCGAATTCCCCAGAGTACCTGATTCTCAACAATTGTTTTTGGATCCTAACTTTTGGTTCTGGTGAAACAGGTTACTAGTCATTCTGCAGTTGGCAGGGACGAATACAATTATCCCGAGCCGGAACAAGATGCTGCTGCTTTCAAGGACCAGGTAGTGTTGACATTTTTTTCTTTTCCAAGCTACTCTTTTGATTCTCCCGAGGCAAAGTGTTTTGTGTTATACCTCTTGAAAACTTGTATTTGTTCATTGTTCTTTTTGCTTTTAGCTTGATGGGCTGGAGTTGCTGAATTGTTTAAATTACTGTTAGGTAAATTGTAAGCACGATGAAATTGTCACTGGGGACTTTTCGTTCTTTGTCAATAACTGGAACAAATACTAGTGAAAATGATTTCCAGATATGCATTTCATGCATTGTCTGCCTTGTTCAGTAATCCGAAACTTGGTCTTTGTATTCCGGCTTCTTCATTCCTGTTCAAGAAAAATCACTTTTAACCGTCTCTCTCTCTCTCTCTCTCTCTCTCTCTCTCTTATGCTCTTTTGATTTGGTTCTTAGGGGGGCATAGTTTCAGAAATACAAATCCAATGAGCTGCTTATGTGTAATTCTGTCCCCTTTTCCATCTTGAAACCCAGGATATGGATTGCAAGTGATGCTAAGCCAAGAGATGGAAATTTAAACAGCGATCTGATATGATGAGTGTACATAAATGAATTTGTTAAGATCAATGCATGAGAAGCTAGGAATAATCAGTTTCACTCAAAGAATCCATGTTCAAATCAATGTACATGCATACCCTTAGTTTCACTGTAGGTTTTTGCTGATTTTGGGGTTAAAATGACGGGGGATGAAAATGAAACATTAAATTCAAAAAGCTTAGTTTAAGAGACAATGCTCTTTCTGCGGAAGGGAAGGAGTATATGATTTAAATTGGACTTGTGCGTGAAACAATAATAGCAGTCTGTAGTCTCTCCAGAAGATGAAATTAAAAAATTGACTTGGATATGTTTGGAGTTCGCAACGTAGAGGAATAAATGCAGTGATTATAAAGTGTGACTATATGAAAAATTGCTTAAGGTAGGGACAGACCAAGATAACATGGACAGTGATAATTAAGAAAGATTCATGCTATTTATCCAAATAAAAGAGAAAGATATGAGCTCTTGTTAAGCTTCCCTAGTTGCCCCCAGATGATGATAGCTTGGCGGATGCTATTTCTTCTTTTTTGCTTTTCCCCCCATGTAAATGGTAATACTTGGAAGCTCGCCTTCACTATTGCTTGAACTTTGAAGTGTGTGTGTATATATATGTATATACATGTATATATATTGGTAGGTGTTCAATTGAGAACTTGAACAATTTAGGAACCGTGAGAACCATTACGATCCAAGAATTTGATACTTGTGGATCCTAGTTGATATATTGTGGATCTTACTGTTATTTTGACGAAGATCCACAAATATCAACTAGGATCCATAAATATCAAATTCTTGGATCCTAATGGTTCTCACGGTTCCTAGATTATTTAGGTTCTCATTTGAATAAGCCCCTATGTATATGTACACACACCCACATAACATTCCAAATAAGTTGTTTTCCTGTTGTTCTTTGAGTGATTGGTGGATTATTCGCTCTCAACATATTCTCAATCTATTCCCACATTTGAATCTGTTGATTCCGTAGGTCTCTATGCTTTTTGCGGAATGGTTCCAGATGCATGAGCTTGCTGCTGTTAATGATGCCACTTGTGCTCATTTTGTATTACAACTGCATCATCGTGGATTGCTGAAAGCGGATGAGACATCAGAGCGCTTTTTCCGCCGTCTTACGGTGATCCTTATATCCCTCAACTCACAACGAACTTGCACACTTATACCCGAGAAAAAGAAGGAAACCATGTGAAGTCTGCTTTCTATAACATCAGGGCTGGCCTTAGATGTTTGTATTTATCTCGTACTTTTTTCCACAGGAAGTGACTGTTGCACATTGTTTAGCTTCTGAGGTGAACAATTCTGGTCCTCTACCATCCCATCAAACTCAGCAATTGTTCCTTGCTATTGATATATATGCCAGTCTTGTGCATTCGATCATGAAGGTATGGACATCTTTTGGCTTAGAAGCTGTTGTTTTGTAATTTCCACGTGTTGTTATATATTTTGACATATCTTCCTGTATGTCTAGTTTTGGCCTGTCGACCAAGGAACAAGCAAATTATCTTTGCTGTCTAAGGTTTGAATCTAAATCCACTGTCTGTTTAAGCTCTGTGAGTGCTTCTGTTCAGGCTGCACCTTAACTTCACATCTGCATGGACAGGTTTTGGCAGTGACTGTGAGATTTATTCAAAAAGATGCAGAGGACAAGAAAGCAGCTTTCAATCCAAGGCCCTATTTCAGGTTGTTCATTAACTGGCTGCTTGACCTGAGTACCCTGGATCCGGTCTTTGATGGGGCAAATTTTCAGGTATGTGCATTTACTTCATAATAAATGTCTCAGTCTCCAGTTTCTGATTGGAATGCGGTTTGTACAGGTTTTGACTGCTCTAGCAACTTCATTTCATGCTCTTCAACCCCTAAAGGTTCCTGCATTCAGGTTTGTTAAGTGCATTTCTGTCATCTTCTCAGCAGTAAAATGTAAGATTTTGAGATAATTCAGAACGAAATACTGATTTGGATGTTGGTCATCGGCCGGAGCGATGCTTAGTAGATGTTTCCGTAAGTTAGATTGAAAGTGCATCTTGATGCTTACATTGTTAAACTTAGTCTACACAGTTTTGATGTGCCTTGAAAGCACTACTGACTCTGAAGCTGCAAGTTCCCATGAAAAATATGCATAAGTACACATATACTAGTATACAGTCATTTTATGTAAGTCAGTAGAAGTTTCTACTTATGAAAGGCTGAAGAAACTGAACGGAGTGTTCAATAGAGTATTGGATGTATATTATGTATGTCTCTCCTGAAGCACACAATTGTTTCATACCTCGTGCTTCTCTCATCTGTGATATGCTCCTCTCTTATTTTAGGTCTTCGTCTTCGTCTTTATTTATTTATAATCATGTCGGCAGGGATTTGTCAATAATTTATTCTATTACTTTAATTCAAATTCATTTCAATGTCAAGTTGTGAACTTAATTCCGGCCTCTTTTTTCCCCATAAATAATGTAACCAAACTTTTAAGGCTCACTACGAGTTTGCGATCCTAGGTAGGAAAACCTTGTTAAATTGCTGTAGGATCATGTAGGATCGCATCTAAAATCGCTAAGATCGCTAGGTAGAATCGCATGGAATCGGTGAAATCTTACGGTCCCATGTGATTCTACTGATTCCATTCGGCGGGTTAAAATTGGATTGGGTATCATTGAAACGGGTCGGATCGAGGTTAAATACCCTGCCCCTTTTACCAATTTCACTTTACGAGCCCTAGGAAGTCGATAGAACATGCAGCACACTCGTCGATTGTTCTCCAGCCACTCGTCGGCTCGTCTGCTGGACTCGTCGATTCTCCAGCCACTTTACGAGCCCTAAGGTTATTGGAGATGGAGGCTGCATTGTTCGCTCATGATGAAGAGAGAGGAGGCACCGCCGGAGAGGAAGTGTGAAAGGAGGAGGCGTAACTATTTACTGCATTAGGGCACGTGGCATGCTTAAGGTTTAAAAGTTAGAAACTTAAGAAAGTGCCCCTAATTATTTTTACTTTACAACCAGATCCTTGATGTTTTAAATATTACACTTTAATCTGAATAATTTGAAGCGAAAGTCAATCCCTTTTCCACTTACATTTCATGATGGTATTGGATTTGAGCTAGTTTTATAGTTCGTATAGGTATTATGTGTTATAATATTTGGTATATGTATTCTGCGGTATACTATTTAATTTTAGGAAGTTCGTAGAATCTTACGATTTTACGATCCGATCTTACCCCCCCCCTCTCTCTCTCTCTCTCCAATCCTACTTAATACCCTGATTTTGACTACCTTGGTGAAAACTCAGATAAAAGTTTTCAGGCAGACTGTTGTTGCAGTTGGTGTTCTTTCACTCTTTATTCAGAATTTTGGATTATTTTTGTCCTTTATTGAGAAAAAGGTTTTGCTTGTAGGTACTACCTAAAACTGTCTACCTTTAAAAGATGAACCTTTAACATAAGTGATGGTTACGTCGTTACATTCCATTTAGGATTAGGAATAGTTGTAATCAGACTTTAACAATCACTACACTAATTGTTTATTTACGTATTTTATTCTCTTAAGCTTATAACATTCTTTTCCTTCCTAGTTTTGCATGGCTTGAGCTCATTAGTCACAGAAGTTTCATGCCAAAATTGCTCACTGGAAATGCTCAAAAGGGGTGGTCATATTTCCAACGCTTGCTTGTAGACTTGTTTCAGTTCATGGAGCCTTTCTTGCGAAATGCTGAATTGGGGGAGCCGGTTTGCCTCTTCACTTTGTGTTGTGTTGTGGCTTGTGTATCTTAGAAGTCTCAGCACCTAATATTAATCACTACCATTTCATCTTTCCAAATTCAGGTTCATTTCCTTTATAAAGGCACACTGAGGGTGCTATTGGTGTTGCTTCATGATTTTCCGGAGTTCCTTTGTGATTATCATTTCAGCTTCTGTGACGTAATTCCCCCAAGCTGTATACAGATGCGAAATATAGTTCTCAGTGCATTTCCCCGTAACATGAGGCTACCTGACCCATCTACTCCCAACTTGAAGGTGCCTGATTCATCTTTGCTATATTTAGAAAAATTATTTATCAAAATTAATGAGGTTTTAATTGCTTAGATTGATCTGCTTGCTGAGATTACTCTGTCCCCTCGGATTCTTTCTGAGGTTGATGCGGCCTTGAAAGTAAAACAAATGAAGAATGATGTGGACGAGTATCTAAAGGTATGCGGATTGTGTAACATCCCTTCTTGTGTCCCAAATGGGGCAAATCCCCAACAAAGTTGACTGAAATCTGAGGGGCAAGTCGACTGAAAAGATAAAACCTAAGATTGTAATGACTATATTCTCCTTTAGTTGATTCCCTTATCGAGCCATACAACAATGCAGGTAAGGCAACAAGGGTCTTCATTTCTTTCTGAATTGAAGCAGAAACTGTTACTTCCACCAAGTGAGGCTGCACGCTCAGGGACACGGTACAATGTACCTTTGATCAACTCCCTTGTACTCTATGTTGGTATGCAGGTATGTCCAAAGGTTCTTATTCTTCTGATTCTCAATATGCTATTACATATCCACTGAAGTGGATAGCTGGGTTGAGAAGAGCAACTGGTGGTTCATCATTTGTTTCTAAGCTAGTAAGGAGAAAACTTTTTGACTATGTCAATAAAATGAAATAAAGAGTGACTCAGTGTTTGAAAAAAGAGCATATATGGGTGGATTCCAGCTATTATTTCACTCAACACTGGATCAGTTGTCATTGGAAATCCAAACAATTATAAATGACAACAATAGTAATTACAAATATAAATTTCTTTCTTTTCGTTATCTTTAGTAAATAACAGAACTGCCATGGTGCTTTTGACAATGGTCCTGTATGTTACTCTTGGTATAACTACAGTATAGATTCTCCTTCATCCAGATTATGTGGTACTCCCCCTGTTCCAAAAAGACCCATTCAGTAAAAAGACCGTCATTTTGACATTGCACATTGATCAAGAAATGTCATTAATTGCAATCTATTTTTGAATATTCCGAATTGCCCCATTCTAAAAAGACCGTCACTTTGTTACTTTCATCTGGTTTGACATTTAATGAGTAACAAATGGGGTGTTCATTTGAGGGCACAGGAGTTAACTAATACAAGTGCTTCATATTCAGATAGTGTACAAGTATTTTGGGACAAATAGATATAGAAACCAGACAGTTCTTTTGTGACCGAGTGGTATAAGTCTGAAATCTGCGTTACATCTTGTAGGCTATCCAGCAGCTGCAAGCAAGAAATCCCACTCATGCTCAGTCTATGGCTGGTAATGCTCCTCTGGTCGTCTTCCTGGTGGGTGCTGCCTTGGATATCTTTCAGACATTAATACTTGATCTCGACACTGAAGGCCGCTACCTCTTCCTGAATGCGGTTGCCAACCAACTACGTTATCCCAACAACCACACACATTATTTCTCCTTCATCCTTCTTTACTTGTTTGCTGAGTCGAACCAGGTGAGTTAAGTTTAATGTTCTTTCATACTCGATGAAAATGTTGTTCGTTCATGCTAGACGAACAAATAATTTCTTGTTTTTGCAAATATCATTAGTTCAGCATGATTTCACTCCCCTACCCAAGTGAATTATTTAAAAGAGGGATTTATGCGTATTTCTGATG
>JAOTQG010030634.1:0-15319 GCA_025631175.1 Iris virginica
GCTCGGGCACAGACATTAAGTAGTATTAAAAATTTTGAAAATGCCATCCGTGCCCTCGGGCACGGGCATTAACTAGTCAACATATATTTGGAGCAGAGAAAAGTCGGTGTGTCATCTATGAAAACTGTTCCCAATATTCATCACTAATTATTAGCAAATTAATGGAGTACAATTTTAATAATTAAATTTTAAATTAATTATTATTTTTGAATTAAAAGTTTTTTAAGTTGATAAATTAAAATTTCATGACGGGTGCAGCTCAATCAAAATTAGGGTGCATTCACTAACAAGGTTTTTGAGACCTGGTTTCAAAAACTTATTCATTTAATTATTTTAAAAATACAGTTTTTCTCTCTCATACCTGCTAGTTTTACATGCTCCCACTCTTATATCCCACGCCCTATATTTCTCTCTCCTCTATATTTTTCTATAATTCTTTCTCTCTCATCATTCCACTCCTCTCTCGCGTCTCCCCTCTCCTCTCTCTCTACACCCTTTCTCCTGCTCCTGCTCCCGCTCTTTCACTCTCTCTCCTTGTACCCAACTGATTTTCTCAATTTTCTCGTATTTCTCACACTCACATAGCACACCCAATAACACGTCGTACGCTTCTTCGACAATGTCGTTTGCGGCAGCAACCACAGCCACAACCCTCCTTTTGTCCATCTGGGTGGTGGTATTTACCACAAATGTGGAATCGGCACATCACAGCGCGGCCCCTGCTCCGGCGGTGGAATGCTCCACTGTCATCCTTAGCCTTGCTAATTGTCTACTGTTCGTGACTGTTCGTGACTGCTGGTAACGCAGCGACGAAGTCGGAAGGTAACTACTGCTCCGACCTTAAGACAGTGTTAAAAACTAATGCTGAGTGTCTTTGTGAGGGTTTCAAGAACAACGCTCAACTGGGTGTGTCCTTGAACATTACCAAGGCCTTGTCTCTCCCTGCTGTTTTCCATCTCCGTGCCCCTCCTATGAGCGATTGCGGTATTAGTATTGGTAAGGCGGATTTTTGGTGACGGGGTTCGTCGGAATTGGGTGATTTGGTGGAAGTGGGTTATGATGGTCAGTTGGGTTTTAGAAGAAGATGAAGGTGAGAGAGCTGAGATGGGAGTTCGGCTTAGGAGGAGATGGGGAAGGAGATAGGGAAGAGAGTGGGGGCAATTCTTTTGGTGGGGCCGATGGGTGAAATTGGTGGCATGGGAGTTGAGGGCGCCGGAGTTAACGGTGGAGTGGGAGAGTGAGGTCGAGAGGGGGGTAGAGAGAGAGAGAAACAGACGAATGAGGGGGGAAGCAGGGAGCGGCCATGGAGGTGATGCGATGGTGGGTTATCGATTTTATTGGAGATAGGGGCGGGTTGTAGGATTTGATGTTGTCGGCATTAATGAAGCTGGATTGAGCCGCTGCTTTTGGTAGGGGGGATAAAGGTGCAACCATGGAGGTGAGATGCGTTGCGGACGGGAGAAGAGAGGAATGAGAGGGAGCATAGATAGAGGGTGATGACGTTCAGTGGTGCTTAGGAAGGTGAGAGAGAGAAATGGGTGAAGAGAGGTGACGGTGGCCATGACAGTGACGTTAAAGGTTAAGGGGATTCAGGTTGGATTTATGCGCGAGTGAGTGAGGTAAGGGTTTGGATCTGGGTCAGAAGAGAAAGGAAGGGGGAACAAACACTGCAAATTAACCCCTAAAGTCAAATGGCTACTTGGTAAATATGGAAGGGTAAGGGGTATTTTTGGAACTGAACTTATATTAAAACAAAAAATAAAACTAAATCAAAATCAAAAATAAAAAACAACAAAACTGTGTAAAAAATCTGTTATTCAAACGCATCCTTAATATTTTATTGAGACAGTAAGTTGAAATAGTACTGAAAATATTTTGCATTATTATTGACGAGTAAATTGATCAGAAAATGCAACTAAATAGGTGAATACTTCTATATTTTAAATTTTTTGCTTACAAATTTTATTGGATCAAATATTTTTAATATAATCATTTAAATTAAATAATCAAATATTGAAATATAATATATATAATGTGTCTCTCTCTAATACTTTAAAATTTTAAATAATTTGATCATCTGAAATTGAATTAAAGCTTCAAATTCTCACAAGATTAGAAGTTTAAATTTCATTTGCCATTTGCTTCCTTGACATATATAATAAATACGTGGATGGAGCCCCCAGGATATATATCACAGTGGCAAAGAGGAGGGCGAAATGACGGATAGGTCTCAACGCGATATATAGTGTTGTAGGATTCAATTCCTCGCAAGGTGAAATTGACTCTGTTACAAGCGAGAATGATCTAAGGGTTAAGAGTTATGGGCCTATTCATTAGCTCTCCACCCTGACTCCTGTAATGCACATCCTGCGATTTACCTCCTCCACGTTGGCTCAGGACATGATCGGTAGGAAACTGCTGAAGTTGCAGTCTAAACCTTTAAATATGTGGATGGAAGTACCTACCTACCAACCTTCCTTTTGTATGCCTGCATTAATACATTATTATTATTATTATTATCATAGTCAATTCAACCTACAATTGTGTCGTGCCATCCTAATCCCATGTGATTTTGTCTAAATTTTTGGGGGGTTCATAAATAAATAATTAATTAAAGCCCCAATTTTCAATTATGAAATTATTGCCATAAGATTCTCCAACATTTACCAACCCACCATGTAAGATACTACTCCCACCCATTTTCAATCATTTGTCTCCCACCTTAAATCATTGTAGAGTGATTTTTTTGTTCATGATGAGGAACTCTATCATCATTACCGTTCGTTATATAGAAGAATTCATATGAGATATAGTAATAATTAAACTACAATCTGACAACGTTATTATCTTTTGAATTCGGAGAATTTCACCTAATTATAATAATGTATAGACTTAATAGTAAGTAAATTATCAAAGAAACTTTTATAAGATTATATAAATTTGTGTAAGTAATTAGTGTAGCTAGCTAGGGTATATTTAAATTGACCAAAACTAAGCAGAATGAAGAAAAAAAAAAAAAAAGATAGAACAATTTTAATGGTGAACAATTTTGACTTGGCGGCGTGGAGAATAACTTGTTATTTTCTTTCTTTTTTTAAAAAGCTTGGTGTATAGATAAGTCAACATATTATTTATTAATAAGATAGAAGTCAAATTTTGCGTAAATGTGGATTAGTTAGTAGTAAATTATACTCCCCTCGTCGAAATAATTTTTTATTTTGATTTTTGGATTAATTAAATTTAATTTTGATAAAATATTTATAAATATTAATTGATATTATTAAATCATAAGAAAAATTAGCAAAATATTATTAGATAAATATATAATAAATATTTTTGTTATTTATAATATTAAATACATTTTTAATCAATTAATTAAAATTTAATCTAACCTACGCAAAAAAGTCAAATGGGAATTTCCTTTTTTGAAAAGGAGTGTGTATTTCAAAGGCACTATGAATTGGAATTAAAGGTACTTTCTCCGGTTTACAATATATAACCTTTTAAATTTGTGCAAATTTATTAAAAATAATATTTATTAATAAAAATATTTTTATTAAATTATTTATCTTTATTAATAGTAGAAAATTTAAATGCAATTAATAGTCAAGTGTAATTGAGAGAATATGAGATAATTTTAAAAAATAAGGATAAAAAATCTTTTAAAATCCTAACATAAGAATTATTTTAATTTTTTTACTAAAAAATTATCTAATGTAAAAGTTAATTATATGTATATTTGAAATATTGAATTGAGCGAAGTATAAAATACAAAAAATAGTAGCAATAAATAGCGACAAATTACTATTATCCCCTTACAACCTCATTTACATTAGCCCCTCGCTAATCTGTACTAATGTTTCCCTTTTCCCACCCTTAGGGTGTAAGTTTAAATCGTCTCGAATTGAATTAAATTGATGTTTGGTTTCGATCAACGACGATTCGATTACGATTCGAGAAATTTTCAAACCGCACGGTTCGGTTCAGTTTGCGGTTTCGACACCTCAAACCGAACCAACCGAACTCTAATGTATACATATACTTTTTCATATAACAAAAATTACAATCCCCTAAACAAAAATTAATAATTAATAAACTTAAACACAAAATTAAAAGTTCAGTGTGTGTGAGTGGTTGAGCGAGAGGGACCTGCCTAAGAACAGTGAGGCAGCAGCGATGGCTCAACGACCTGGCTATGGTGGCATGAGAAGATGATGGCGATGCGCAACGAGGAGATGGAGCGGTGGTTAGGGTAGGAAGATGGGGAGATTTATGCAGAGATAGTAAAATATGGAGAGAGGAAAACGAATTGGGTTGGGAGAGGGCAGCTACAGATTAGGCGTGAGGAGTTTTGGGAGGCGGGAATTTTTCGTGTACGTGCGGAGTGGGAGAGGGAACTGTTTTCCTTTACTTCTTTTTTATGATCATATGCTATTAATGTTAATTTTTTTAAAAAGTTTTTTGTTATAAATCTTAAGTTATATTTAGTTTTTTATTTTTTGCAAAATGACAAATTTTTTTCTAAATCGATAAATTGAACCAAACCGAACCGCGATTTATCGGTTCGGTTAGTTAGTTTCACGGTTCAATTTAAATTTGAAATTTTCTAAATTGATAGGGCACGGTTCGACTTGCGATTTATAATTCAAATCGAACCAAATCGAATCCTTGCACCCCCGCTCCACCGCCACCCCGGGCTAAACTCAACGCGTCACACGCTTTCTCACTTGGCCCCGATTGAATCGCCGATTAATTAAGTCAAACTGCCTCTTTCCCATTTTACCCCTCCCATTTCACATCATTTCCTCATCTCTCCCTTCCTCCTTCCTTTGTCCTGTATCTGCAGAAAATTTTCTCTGCAGACAAACAAAGCCCAACCCCACAACCAACACGACTTCTTCTTCAAAACCCGAAGCAGCAAAACTACGACTTTCGCGTAAACCCTAGTAGAGGTTGACCGACCCGTTTGAGCTCCCACCAAAGCTCCATCGGGGAAAAATGGAGTCTCTTTCGGGTCCTTTACACAGCAGAAAGCTGTCAAATGGCAATGGGTTTTCCGGCAAAAACGCCTACGACGGCGTTTTGTTTTCGGGGGGCCAGAGGAAGTTCGTGGGTCCCTCCTTTTCTGCCGCCCGTGCGGAAGACTATCAGGAAATCTTTGGGAGCTCTACTCACGGCGTGTCTTCGATTCCGGTTCTTGATCTTTCAGATTTTGATGATTCTGCTTCCAATGTGAGGAGCTCCAAGCCTGATTACTCTAAAATCTTCAGTGGGTTTAAAGATGATGACTTGGCGGTTTCTCATGAAGAACTGTTTGGTGGAGTTAATGGCGTTAAGAGTTCACCTGAGAAAAAAATCAAGTAATTTTATTTATCTTTTATGTTTCACCTGAAAAATAATAAATTTTTAATGGAGATTAGTATCTGAAAATTTGCATGCATTTTTTTAAAATTTTTCTGTTGATTAATTTATTTATTTAGAGTGATCAGCTATTTTTGACTGGTATGTTTTGTTCTTGTTATATGAAAGAGAATGATTTTAACTTTATATTCTAATTTGTATTATTGTTTGCTGGCTGAGAAATCAAAGTGAATAATTATTGTGAAAACAAAACTTTTTTGGCATCGCGCAGCTGGTGATTTGTATGTTCTATTAGGCGGAATATACTAATTTGGAGGCTGTTTTTTCAGTTAGTGGTATGTATACATAAATTTTTTAGATGAAAGAGTTGAATTTAGTCTATTCACATGCACTGTCTAGTTAGGTAGTGTTATGGTTTAATGAGCTTTTTTCGGTGCTAAATTTAGCTTAATCCTACAATGTGATTGTTTGTCATGTGGAGGATTGACAACTGGAGGGGCTTGTGTAGCATGGTTTTGGAAGATGGTGTGTGTGCATTCGACGGTATAATTGCTCGTGTGTTTTTGAGGGAGATTTTACCGTTGAGCTTGTTTAAAATGGTTTGAATTTCCTTACTCTGAGATTATATTAGACTATTGATTTGCTGTCTTCTTATTATTTGCATGAGAGCATACGTCCGGGCGTCCTTCAACATGGAAGGCTTTATCCTGATTATTGCGTCAGACAAGATCTTTTCGGAACTTTATGTGCATTCTTGGATCACACGTCTCATAATTCCTTATTTGATGCATCTAAGTTATCTTGGGATTACAATGGAATGATATTTTTTGCTGGCACCATGTTATGATGTTACTTACATCAATGTATGGGATTAGTTAGCTTGTTCTCTTAAATAGGAAAGCTTTTGCTGGTCAGTGAATGGCGTCAACAAGATTTTCTTAGATTTTATAATCTTGAATTACAGTATTACACACATCAGTCTTAACCTTGCACGTGTCGAGTATGTATTCTTGGAATTAGATGGAGCAGTGACGTATTGTTATTATCACACACATCAATGTATTATTTCTATACCTATTTGCACTTTCGTGTTCCTATTTTCTTTTTTTGGTTTCTTACAATTTGTGAAGTCTTGAACATTTATGCTTCAGAATGGGAAATCCCTGATTCGAGAGCGTGTGGCAGCTGTCGTGTGTTTGAACTATCCTTACTGACACTGTAGTTCATTTATATACTCCCTCCGTTCCACAATAGTGGTTCTTTTAGAAGTTGTAAAATGTTCCAAAATAGTTGTCCTTTTACAAATTTATACTCATTTTTTCCTAAATTACCCTTTACTCTTAAAGCATTAATGAATGAAGAATTTGAAGAGACTTTTAACTCTAGAGTATTAATTGAAGGACAAAAGTGGAATAATAGAAGATAATTAAGCAAATCTTGGTTTTTGTGCTACATCCTAAAAGGACCACTATTGTGGAACGGAGGGAGTAGAAATTAAGTGCCTTAATTAGTGGCTTACCATTTTACCTAATCCCATAACCCACCGATACAAGAAAACGTTGCTCCCTTTAACGCTTCTGCTGTAGGAATTGCTGGTGGTGGTGTGATGGGAGGGGAGTGGTAGGGTTCTCAGACACTTTAGAAGTCTTAGATGGGATTTGTATTGGCCGTCACCAACTTAACCCTCCCCCTCCACCTCCCAACCCCCAATCAACTATTTATTAATGATTTGCCTGACCTCTCCTTTAGAATAGGCGCATAGTACCAAAAATATTACCCCTTTGAGCACATTAATCTTAAACAAGCATGTTTGTTTTTCACCACCATATAGTGTTACTTGTGAGTTTAGAACTCATGATTTGGTTTATGATGAAACTTCCATTTACGTTGTACGTTGTATTTTTATTGCACTTCCATTCTCTAGTATTGTGCATGACCTGCTTATTTCCCGAATTTCTTTCTCTACAATACTCCCCAGTCCCCATCAAATTTTAAGAGTCCAAAGTGATTTTATTGTAGGACCCCTGCTGCAACAAGACAACCTTCACAAGATCCAGAGAATTTGTTTGACACATCTAATCAACCCGTTGATGCCATAAAGCAGTTTAACATGTCTTATCATAAAACCACCCAAAGGAGTAATGATGGATCAAATAGGACTACACATGTAGCACAACTCCGTGATGTACCTGGATTTACTTGTTTCATTGATGAAATCAAAATGGCTCCTGAACAGAAGATGGAAGCTGCGTCCCAAAGAGGCTCAGCAACAAATGTCGTTTCCCCCAATGTAGATTGCAATGAGGGGATATCTGAAGTGAAAAATAGTAAGAAGAGCATGCTAGACATGGGTAATGAACGAACTTCTGGAAGCGCTGTCAAATCTAAAAGTAAATACAGTCGTGCTGGATCATTTTTTGATGAGAAATTATTTAATGTACCCGAGATCAACCTTAGATCACATCCCTCCAAACTGCCACCACTTTCACGAGACACAACTAGTTTAGATAGTCATCAGACTCCATCAAATGGACCACCGGCTTCAAAATCCCGGGGATCCAAAATTAAAGTTCAGGAAAGTGCTCGTGGTGATCGTTCACCTCCTTCCTCTGATGAGGAACTTGATATCAATTCAGCAGCTGCCGCCTCTGCTGCTGCTTTAAGGAAAGCTATTGAGAAAGCTCAAGAAAGTATACGAATTGCAAAAGAATCAGTGGGGAGAAAGAAGGAAGGTCTTCAAAGCTTTTCAAACCGGAGTTTTAAAGATAGTCTGAAGGTCAAAGGTATAACTGATGATGTTGAAGCATGGAAAAAAGTGGGTGCGACATCGGAAGCTTTTGCCTGGATGGAAAGGAAAGATGCATTTAGAGATGGAGAAGTTTATCCGGGTTTCAAGAATAGTGAGAAAATTTTTGTTGCTAGAAAGGCTATAGGTGAAATACATGAGAAAATTTCTGAATCAGCTAGAAAAAGTGAAATGTCAAACTGGAATGTTCCAGAACTAAAGCAGAGTGACAATGTTCCAACGGCTAAGGATGTTTCAGGTGAAATGAATGGGACGAATCTGGATTCAGCTGAAAAGTGCGAGGCTGCAACCTTGGTTTCTGACCATGTAAACATGGAAATGTGCAGGACAGAAGGCTTGGCCTTTGAGCAAGCAGGTAGCAAAAACATATTTCTGGAATCTGCAGTTAAATATGAAAGCAAAGTCAAGGAGATTAGAACAACTAATGTAACATTGAAGGAGGTATATGTTAAGAAAGCAGAAGCAGTTGAGAAAGCTTGTGAACTGGAGGGTTTGGAGAGAAAACAAAATGTCGAAGAGGATAGACTGAAATCATTTTGTGCTGACGAGGAGAAAGAAATTGGATTAGCGGGATCTGAACAAGAGGAAGAAACAAATAGGGAGGAGCCACGTGGTTTCTACAAACTTGTAAACTTTGTGAAGAATTTGAGAGGTTTTGGAGATAAGATGGAAGAAGATAAGAAAGTGTTTGACCAGTCGAAGGGCAATGATTATGAGGTGAGACTAAATGGATCCCATGAGTTCGTGGATGAGAATGAGACGAAGGACTTTCAAGAGATGATGGGAAATGATCAGAAAGAGCCTAAAGGGTCACAGGAGCAATCAGAAATTGAGAAGCAGCAGCAAAAGGTTTTTGAAGAAGAATACGAAGGTGATGCAGAGAATGAGAACGGACTGGGAAGGAATTGTAATCACAATGTGGATGATCTGGTACTGGAAGAGGTTTCTCAGTGGATAGAAACTGCACCGAAAGAGGCCTATGCTAGCGAAGAGAGGAAACAAGAAAACTTTCACCAGGGAGAAGCTGTTGAGAAGTGGTTGGACGAAGTTCAGGAGTTTGCAATCAATGAGAAGACAGAAACTTATGTCCATGACTTGGATGAAAGTGATGATAGAATGCAAAATGAGTTCAAGTTTGAAAGAAACGACGACCAAGATGGAGAAAATACGAAGGACAGATTGGAAGAAAGTGATGCTAATGTTGAGAAAGAAAGTGAAGAGACACTAAAACAGAAGTGTGGATGGGAAGAAGGAAATCACGATAAAGTTGCCGACGATTATATGTATGAAGAAAGGGAGAGTAAACTAGGTGAGGCTATGGAGAGTGTACCAAGCGAGGCTGGTGGAAATCAAGAAAATGGAAAGATAGAGATACCTCAAGAGGTTTTCTGTGAGGAATTTTTTGACAGAGATTGTGATACTTGCAGCATTGCAGCAGAGTCCCAAGATGCTTGCAAAATCGAGATAGAGATTAATGACGATAGTTTTACTCCTGGAGTTTCTGAAGCTTTCTGTGAATTCAAAGAGGAAAAAACAGAAGCGATTGCAGTTACAAATAAGGTGCTGGAAAAGGAGATCCTTGCGGAAGCTGCTGAAATTGCTGCTGAAGACAAAGAGAGAGAATTTGAAGTGATAGAGGTACATGAGGTCTTTTCTCCCTACCATAATGTGGTAAAATTAAGTGTAGCTGACATAGAGGTCGGAGAAAATGAAATTGGGCAGAGCGATGAAGAATCCGACTCAGAAAATGGTATTGATATGGTGTCTAATGAATCCACACAAATCGAGGAAATTATCAATCAGGAGAAAACTGTTGTTGTTGAGGAACAAGTGAAGTACACTCCTGAAAGAGCTGATATACAAAAGGAGGAAGAGAAAACCGTGGAAATCAAAGACGAACTGCAAAGAAGCCAATCTGAAGAAAGAAAAGAGGATAGCCTTAATAAAACGACAGAGGGGAGGAAAGCTAAAGAAAATGAGCCGAGAAAGGAGGAAGAGAAGAAATATCTCAGAGGAGTTGATGAAGCAACAAAGAGACAATGGGAACGAGAGAAAGATAAAATAGCTGTTGAAAGAGCAATTCGAGAAGCTCGCGAAAGGGCATTCGCTGAGGCCCGGGAAAGGGCAGAAAGGGCTGCTGTGGAGAAAGCAACTGCAGAAGCTCGACAAAGAGTAATGGCTGAGGCTAGAGAAAAGATGGAAAAGGTTGCTGCGGCAGCTAAATCATCGTCTGAGAAAGCTTCTGTCGAAGCCAAGCTTAGAGCCGAGCGTGCTGCTGTTGAAAGGGCCACAGCTGAGGCTCGAGAACGAGCTCTTGAAAAAGCAATGTCCCAGAAGATGACTACCAATAGATCACAGTCTGAGCAGTTTGTGGCTGATAAGTTTTCTGGTCCTTCTAGAGATCATGGCAATAGGCAAAGCTCTTCTTCATCGGTCAGTATAACCTCATTTGTTTCCTTGGATTTCTAGAATAAGTACTTCTCATTGCATTTGAGTAATTGACCAACAGAGGTTGCTGCAGGATTTACATGGTTCAAATGGAACAAATCCTGAATCGGTCCAGAGGAGTAAGGCAAGGTTGGAGACGCATAATAGAATAATGGAACGTGCGGTATACATCTTACTTCTATCTTAGTGTTCTCTCCCCCCCCCCCCTTTCCATTTTATTTATTAAGAGTTCTCATGCATGCATGCCTTGTACTTTCCTGGTGGTCTCTTTCAGGCAAAAGCTCTTGCGGAGAAAGAGAAGCGTGATCGTCTTGCTCAGAAAGAGCAAGCTGAGAGAAATGTAATAATTTTGCAAAATGAAATCTGGTGCTTACAGTTTGTGAGGATGCTTCATGCTTCTTCTTTTTTACAATTATGTTTGTATATGTATTTGCAGCGATTAGCTGAAACCCTTGATGTGAATATTAAAAGATGGTCGAGTGGGAAGGAAGGGAACTTGCGTGCGCTGCTTTCAACACTGCAATATGTATGTTTTTCTTTAGGTTTTGCAGATTTGCTGTTATATCAACCAATTTATTTTCCTGATCTCAAGTTTTCAGAATATGATAGGCTATAATCTAGATCTCAATTTGGAACAAACCACAAGGCACGCTCCAGAGATTGGTGTGAACTTGATTTTCCTTTTCTTTGTAGATCCTTGGGACCGAAAGTGGCTGGCAACCTGTTTCTCTGACGGAAATAATAACAACCAGTGCTGTGAAGAAAGCCTACAGGAAAGCTACTCTTTGTGTTCATCCTGACAAGCTGCAGCAAAGGGGCGCAAGTATTCAGCAGAAGTATATATGTGAAAAGGTTTTTGATCTACTAAAGGTGCGTCTTTCATCTCCTTTTGTAGGTGTGCCAACATAAACTTGTACTAGCCATGCCACAAACAAAAATTCCCCTCTCATTACTTTCTTCCCTTTGTAAAGCAAGAGTTTCCTTGCTTGAATAATTCAATAGTTCTGAAACTGTTGCACCCATTTGAACCCACGCTCTTGTCTGCAGGCGGCTTGGAATAAATTTAACATAGAAGAGAGATGAACAGCGTTGTGAGATTAAGCGTATGCTTGGTTGGGAGAAACCTCCGATTACGTTCTATGGGACATTTTGAAATGGCAGGAGCTGCTATTATTTATTTATTTATTTATTATTATTATTTTCTTTTTCTCAGTGGTAAAATAGGATGGTCAGTGGGATGTAGAAAGAGGCAAGGGCAGGGTGTCTTTAACTGTATATTTATTCAATTCAATTGTAGCTCTGTGTATCCCCCAATCACCAAGAGGGCAATTTGTAAATCTGTACAGAGGAAAACCAGTTTGATGTCATGTCCCTTTTGTGATGCTTTCTCGCTTATCACATGACCCTGTGTAATGAGGCTGCATCACAGAATGACATATCATATTATTTCCTGTTGTATTTGGACCTCTGAAAAGTTATGCCCCGTAACCCAAGATCGCCTTCATGGTCTCATAGCAACGCCAAACTATTGCTTGTGAGTGAGTACGATCAAATTACAAAGAAAAGAAAAAGCAAATTGATAGCTCATTCTGTAGTGTAATAGAAATGCCTAGCTAGCTAGGTGAATTGTTGTACGTGGGTGGGTTGCACACATCTTTTCTCGTTTAGCGTGGGTGCTTACTTTTAATATTGCCATATTTCCGGGTAATACAATTACGAGGAGAACAAGATGATATGAAATCTCAAGTATGAAATCCTAGATTCATGGTGTGCGAAAAATTAATTAAAAGGGTATACACAACTTTTTAATGTTTTTTTTTTTTTTTTTGGTTATAAAATTTTGTGTTAAATTAATCACTTGTGTGTTTCACAAACAGCTGCTCCATTTAAACATCTTTATATATATATATATATATATATATTTATTTATTTAAAGCTTAAATTTAATAGGATGTTGTTATTTGCATACTTCATTTTTGTCAAGCCTACACTTGTTATTTATTTTTTCAAAAATATTCTCAATACAGTTACTATGATAACCTTACTAATAAAAGTTATATGTTTACACTCCTTTTAACTTAAAAATGTTACATATACATTCCCAAATTAATAATTCTCCTTCGTTTTTTTTCTTTCTTTTTTCCTAACTTTAAATCTCAATTATAAAAAGAATTTTGTGTTCTTAATTCTCAAACCCAAATGTACTTGGCTGATTAAAACTAGGGCAAATATCATCAGGATGCAAAATAATTCCATTTAATTGAAGATTTTTTTTTTCTACACCCAAAAAGTTCGCATTGGGCAAAATAATTGGGAGAATTATGAAACTCAAATCCATTTAAACGTAGCAATCAATTTTCAATCATTCAACATTCATGCTATAAGCCTAAACTGCCCAAGCGAGGCTGCTGCTCCTGTTGTGCCCTGCTGCTTGGAGATTTGTAGGCTTGTAATAATCCACGACAGCAATCTTTAAACCATGTATAACCAGGAAATGAACTTGAGCGGCTACTCCATTTATCATTAATTTCTTTGCAACTCTCAATACTACAGTAACTTCGGAATGAATGCCAATTTAAATTCCGGAATAAATGCTAGTTTTTAACACCACTAGAATGAGACTATTGGATGAACAATTGTTAAAGTTGGATAAGTATGTTTGTAGCATTCAAGAAGCGCAAAATGACGCCTGAAATTGAAGAATGCAAATGAAGTATCGTATTTATGGGTTCGAGAATAAAGAAGATATAACTAATTTCATTATAAGAGATGTAAAAAAAAAAAGCAAAAAGGAAAAGAACGATGGGAGTTGGTAATCCGAACCGTATGTATTTAACATTTTTAAAAATATAACTTTTATTAAAAGAAAGAGTAACTTTATCAAAATTAAAGTGTGCAAATAACACCTATCCATTTAATAATACACTATCTTGAAAAACGTTCTCACAATTTAGCCCTTTAATTTATAGAAAACGTTAGTAATTACTTTAACCAACACCTTCTATGCCACCGTTACAACTCAAAGACAAATAAAATTCATACTAAAGTATATTAAAGTAGATGATAACGGCTTTAGGAATGCCATTTACCCTATTTTGAACACTTGATACTTTGTAGGTGATTGTAACATTTTTAAGTTTTAATGATTGCAATTAGAAGAGAATACTGGATTAAACTTTAGATGATTTTTAGATGAAAATACTAGATGAATATGTATAGTTATTAGTATTAATTATTTAATACCATTCACTATATATATAAACTACTATCATAGATTAATAGACTTCTTCCAATGTATTAAACTAAGGTTAATAAACTAGAACACTATTCTAAAGCCTCTTTTCAATAGGAGAGAATACCAACAATTTCTTTTGAAATGTGAAGAGTCAAGTATATATCTCAAAAGAAGAGTCATAAGTTAAAACATATACACTAGCAGCTAAAAAGATTTCAAAACTGGTAGTGTAAAATGCTCATATAAATTTGAGAGGTATCATTCAATTTTGAACTTAAAGTGAATTGAACAAGCAAAAGAAAGAGAAGAAGACTAAGCTTAAAAATATGTAGATGCAGAAAAGGAGGGATTGTGAGAATACCTCATCATCCAACTCACTTGTTTGATGACTGCATCCAAACAAGATGTATAAATTTGTGTGAGTATAAAATGTCATTTTATTTTGGTTATTTCTTTGTAATTGCAATTTTCTTGATTTTTCGTTCAATTTTAATTTTGGTCTTTAATTTTGGTTTTGAATTTTTATTTTAATTTTCACACTTTGATTATTTTTTTAATGTTCATTTTGATGCTGAACGTTTTTACATTTTTCCTCCATTTCGATTTGCCTTTAAATATGGTTTTTTATTTTTTTTTTAATTTTTAGTTCATTATTCAAATTCAGTTTCAACTTTGATATAATTTTTAGATTTATAATTTAATTTAATAGTTTAATATTTAATATTTTATATATTTCTATATATAATTGTACACCATGAATATGGTTGAAGTTTTATCATTGTAGGTTTGATGTGATTTTTATTTTAGTTTAATATCAATTATTGATTTTAACTTTTCTTTTTCCATAATTTTGAATGAATACTGGAAAATTATTATTATAAAAATATTTTACTTCTACACTAATTTGCTTTATTATAATTTTTCATTCTTTTAAATATTTTTTTGCAACATATTTTTATATTTCATTTTTTACATCTGATTGATTTTTGGATATCTATTTACTTGGGTTAAAAATTTTCCGCCCCCCAAAGTATCCCCGCAATTTCATTTAACCCCCCAGTTCAATACTTAGATCTATTGGAGCCCCAATTCAGAAACTTGGCTCAATCAGCCCCCCATAGCCAATCGGTATCTAATTTCGGCTCAAAATCGGTTTGTTTCCAAACTATCCTGTCATATGTAGGGGCAAAATGGTCTGTGCAAGTTTATTATTCCCTGGGGCCCATTCATTGATTCAGAAGACAGGTTTACAAAGTAATAAAGCCCTCTTCCTTCTTCTTTGCTATTAGGGTTCGTTCGTTTTCGTTCCTCCTGCAGTAACTTAGAGTTAGAATTAGTGTTCTTTTGCTTCGAAATCGGTGTAAATTAGGGTTCGTCTGCAAGGAACAACTACCAATTTGTCAATGGAAATTGTAAATTCTGAAGGAAGTGTTGTTGAAGGTCGGGAATGTCGATCCCGTCGATATTGC
>JAOTQG010030745.1:0-15318 GCA_025631175.1 Iris virginica
GCCGGGGTTGCAGTCTCAACCTTTTTTTTTTTTTTTTTTATTGTACTTCCTTCTAAAATATATCTTCCTTTTACACCGTTTAGACTTTAGAATAATAAGGATGACAATTTACACATTTTTATCATTTTAAAGATAATTTTAAGGGAAAAATAAAAAGATCTGTTTGAAAATGGTGTGAGTATTTCTAGTTTTGGATATTCTGAATTATTGCAAAATCAATTTTTTTTTCACTCCGTTTTGTAATCATATATATATATATTTGACTTAAACTTTTGTTGTTAAAGATTTTCTTACTTTCCTTTTATTTCTTATTAAATAAATAATAACGATTGGCGATAAATTAATATCCCATTAATTTTCAATAATAAATTAAATAATACAAATATTTTAATATATTATTAAAAAATTATTGTCTCTGCTCCAAAATGAACGATAATTTTTTACCAAAATTAATCAATATAATTATTGTTTGATTGAATATATTAAATAGTTACTTATTTTACTTTATTTATAAAAAATATTATTAATAGTTCACTTATTACCTAATTTTATAATAATTAAAATTATATATTTTTAACAATAATATTGATCGTGCCCGGAAGTTTACGATCCACGTGTAGGCAAGATAGCGGCTCCAAGTGTGAATTCCAGATAATCTATGATAAGAAAGTGAACACCTAAAGTGATGAGCAAGGCGTGTGCCTCGCTCGTACGCTTCGACGTGAGAGTAAGTAATCCGTAGGATTAAAGCTGCGGAACCCTAATTAGCTCTATGAAGAACGTAATTAGGATTGCTCACAGGTGAATTTAATTGCAGTGAGTGCGTGTGTGCTTGTGGGAAGCAATTTGGTATGTTCAGAGTGATTACCTTGATAAAGGTGTAAAATGAGACTATTTATAGTGATGAAGAGGGTGGTTCGGATGGATAGCTATGCTATTGGTGAGGTGTCCCATGTAGCTGTTATGTGTCAATCCTCTCCTCCTTATTAGGAGGACTGTTAATGACGTGGCCCTCTCACTTGGACTGAGGAAAGACATGGTGTTGGTTGGTTGGAGATATCCAATGGATGCTTGCTACGAATAATGAGTGGTACATGTCCTGAGAACAAGTTAGACTTGACCGCCTTCCTCCACGCTCCTTGAGAGGCAGGATGGCGGGCTAGGCGGGCTGAATATGGCCGCCTTGAGGAAGGAAGAGTACCAGGCCGCCCGTAGGACAGCTTGATGCTATCATGCTGACGCGGGCCGGCATAAACAATAAGGTAGACAACCCGTAGGGTGGCTAACTTAGATTGTTCTTTGGGCGACCACATGATCGCCCGTTGAACTGGGTTATGGCCGCCTATGTTGACAGGTAAGAGTTAATGCTTATGCTTGGAGTGAGCTTGCCCGTTGGTCCTTGTCTTTGATCACATGGGGCGGATCTAGATGGGGTCGGCCGACCTCACCATGGTAAAAAAAAAATCTAGAGTAATAGTATTGTCGGAAAAAATTGAGGTTTTCGACCTCTCGTTTCGTTTCGTTTCAAACATGAATTCGATTCGTTTCGTTTAAAATTGCATTATTTCATTTCGTTTCGTTGCAAACATGAATGCATTTCGTATAAAATTGCATTACTTCGTTTCAATTCAAACATGAATTCATTTCGTTTCGTTTCGTTTTATTTAGTGGTTTTGACCTTAATATATGATTATAATTGTTCATTTAGGTTGATCAATGAACAAGTTTTTAATTAAACGGCCTAGATCCGATCCATTTGTTTGCTTGTTCGATCCGAAATTTTTTCTCGGGGACACTGCCCCCGAACCCCCATACAATCTCGCCTCCGAGACGTGAAAATCCTGGCTCCACCTCTGTTTGAACTTGGGCCCATCAAACATACTTTTTAAGAATAAAATTGGCAATATAAATACATAAAGCCTTGTCTTTAATGTTTTATGTTTTTATAAAGATAAGGTATATTCGTGTTCGATGAAGATAAATTGACAGTCGTATGGGGTATATTTTTCTTATTATATATTATTTGAAAATTTAAAAAATATGAAAATAATTGAATGAAAATAAAAAATTGAAATTGAATAAAAAAATAAATATATATAATAGATATTGAGTAGATACATAATTATATAAGCGTCACATCAAACAATTTATTTTATATAAGTAAATGTTTTAGGCATGATATTCCGGGTGTTCATACTCATGGGTATTTATAATTACAGTAAATTACATGAAACCCCCTCCTTCTTAAACATGTTTTTAGGTCAACCCCTGATTAACCAAATTCGACAACAAACCCTTCTATTTACTATACCCAACGACCCGAGTGGATATTCAGATGTTTTGGGGAAATTATGCTAATGTGGATGTTTTTTGGGGTGGAAATTTTTTTCAATTGTCCTATCATATCTATCAAAAAATTGTTAAAAGAAATTTACCAAAAAATTACTCAATACCGTACCGTACCGATTTTTTGATAAGATAATGGTAATAAATATTATTATCACGGTAATTCCATTATCATACCGAAGTTGGAGCAATTTGGTAATTTGATATATATTATATAAAAATATTACATTTTTACCTAATGCCTACAAGCTTGACAAATACCTCTTTAAATGTAAAAATAATAGTAACATTTAGACCAATAATATGCCCATTTTGTGTAGCATATCTTTGATAATTAGCCCTTTTCTTGGCTATTGCATTTGAACTGTATTGAAGTTCTTTGCTTTGTGCACAAAGGCATTTTCACACAGTAATTATTAGGTGAGTGTCATTAAGGCTTAGCTTGATTCGTTGGGACTTCATTTATTAGACTAAAGGAGTAGCAAATCAATTGAGTATTTTTATGAAGCATGAACACTTTTTAAAATTTAAGTTTTTACTATACAAACATGTCAACATTGGCAGCTAGCCTTGGGATTTTATATACTTTGACATTAATTTAGAGATATAAAACTTTAACCAATTGCAATAATTTTTTTTAGATCTTTAATCAGTGATGCTGATGGATTAGATTAGAAATACACAAATGGTTATTCCCCTAGTTTGCAGTTTGCACAATATATGTATTATTCAATCATATAGAACACTCAAATTACGTGAAGCTTGGTATTATTTTTCAATTTATATAGTTTTTACAAACAAAAGCAAATTAACTCTTGCAACTTTCGGTAATTACCATTACTAAATCATACTCTATCGATTTGTTGATAATACCGAAAATTTGATAGGGTAATTATAATTTATTTTGCATTACCAATATTTCAATAATGGTAATAATAATATGGTTTTGGTACGATTATTCCAGATGATTTTTTGATATTTTCATGCATGTACAAACAAAAATGTCAATAATACAAATATCCATACCCAAGTATTGTGGATTGTGGAGTCTGAGAATTTAACCCAATTATTCACATTTGCAAAAGAGATTTCAAATATAAGCTAAAGATTTCGAATTTGAGTTGTTGGAGTGGCAAGCGATGTAACAAATTGGTTTTAATTGGTTGTGGTGTGGATGAATATGTAGCGATTGTGCAGATGCTTCGAATTGTCTCGACGGATTGAATAGAAGTGTTGGGGAGGACGAAGGAATGTAGCAACGGTTCAATTTTATTGTGGTTTTGATGAGGAAACGAGTTTAAGGGTATATAGGTCATTTAATAGGATCCATTTTCTTAACTTGATCAGGTTTCCAGGTTTAGTAGTTAATGGGGATTATCTGTCGAATATAATTAATCAAGGGTCCAACCCGAAAACACATGTAATATTGAGGGGGTTTGTTGTAATTTACTTTATAATTATTATAACCAAATTAACCATATTCCTCCCTTCCCCGCTCTCTCGCTCTCGCTCTCTCTCTCTCTCTCTCTCTCTTAATTTGAAGCCATGGAAGCAACCTGCAGGCTGCACTACCTGCTACTGAGGTAACACCCTTTCCAATTAGACTGATTTGTATAAGCGTGGCTTCAATTCAACAATATTACTTTAAATTTATATTCGTTCCCTCTGTTTGGATCAATTCTTTTTTCTAGATTTTATAATCTTTTATTATTCTCAGTTCTGCACAAAATTTCTCTCTTTTCCTATCTTTTTATTGAAACAGACCCAGAAAACCATCCTACGACCTAATCCTCAAAAACCCACTTCCTCTTTTCACTGCGATAAATGGCTTATACCCCCCCCCCCCACCCCAAACAAAACCCAAAAGCCACCATTCTATCTGAACTTTCCTATCCCCTCCTAGGGTTCGAATATATACATACACCTTTTCTGCCCAACCCTTGAAATTTGCATTTAATTTGGTATCCCTATTGATGTATTCACTCTGTTTCATGTTAAAAATCCATAATTTTTCTTAGTAGTCAGTAAGTATGTGACCAACTCAAATTGGAACATGTTTTTGTTTTTTTACTGACGAATAAAATTCAACTGTTAAAGAAAACATTTAGGATACTGTGAATCACAGCCTTAATGGCTTTGTCAAGGCAAGCACATGTATGTGAATCTTCTGTAGAAATTTAGACGTAAGGACCATATTATCGGAAATTGATTCTTTGCATAAAAGGGAGGAAGTATGTGATGTTACGTTCAAGGTAGGAAAGAAACCTGTCTACTAATTTGCGATTAGCGGTGTGAGCATTAATTGTTCATGATAAGTTAGAGAATCATATATCATCAACTTTTGAAGTAGAATGCGAATGACAAGATGTCATAGCTGTAAAGGGTGTTACCCTTTTCTTAGAATAGCGGTTCCTTTGCACCCTATTTTAACTTTGTATAATGGAAACTGAGGCATTCAAGTAGTGAGCTTCATGTGTTACCAAAGGAGCACTTAGTTCTGAATTCTTTGCCTGCCTGCTATCTTAGAATCCAATGAAATAAAGTAACAGCATGAGACTCGCACTTGGAGAATTTGAACCTTTTATTGTTTGACTCTTATACTCTGTTTTGTATCTGGTGGGTGAATCCAAATGGTTGAGAGGACTTTTTGCTTTGCTGATATTGAGCGAGATAGAAGTGAAGAATGATTGTGACCTGTTATGTGCAAAATGTATACAGCTGTAATCTCTTATCATATGTACGACGTTGAAAATATTTCCTTGGTTATTCTGTAAAACTCTATTAATACATCACTATCATTTATCATGTAGCCATATTTTGTCTGTGCTACTTATTAAGGGGCTTAAGGGTTTGTTGAAATGGAATTGAATACTATAAAGTTGTCTTTACTTGGATTTCTACGCAAGCTTTTCCGGATGAATAACACGGGGTTAAAAGGTTACATGTTTTAGCCTCTACATTCCTTTTCATTTGACTTTCTTCCTTTAACAGGGTGTCTTATCTCATGGGGTCATGGAGTTCAAATGATAGTACTCAACGTCTGAAGGTAAAAATATTTGTATTCGACTATTATTTCTATGAATTTTTTATGCTGTTAATGATCGTGAATTGTTGTTCTTGTGAGGTTCTGCAATTTTATTAATTCTGCACTTTGTATTTTTGTTTTGAAAAAAAAATATATTATGTTTTGCCCTAGACGGCATATGACTGAAAACGGGAAAGAATCTGAACCACCCTCTTCCAAGCTTTACTGCAGGTGGCAAGTGCACCTAGAAAGAAAAAAGATATTGCAAAAGAACGTAATAAATAAAATCAGTTACCCTTTCTGTGAGATAAATGTTTTTCATTTCCTACATGGATCATAATATTGTACGAGATCCAACATTTATTGTTTTACCTCTTGAAATCAAGAACAAAATGTGGAATGCATGGTATACATGAAGATGCTGACTTGGTGCGATGTTTAGCATCAGGTAATATCTATTGGCTCTTCTTTACTGCTCTTCTTCACTAAGAAATTGACAATTGTTTTGTAAGATAAATGCTTCTTACTAAGCCAAACAGGCCTTTGAGAGAAGGAAATGAGAATGGTGAACTAAAGTTGTAAATTCTTCTTCAAAATCATCTAACACTTCCATTCTTCGGGGAGCTACTCTTCTTCCCAAGCTTAGATCAGCAGTGGCTAGCAATCTTTCACTCAAGGTTCCAGTCTTGCTTTTAGCTTCTAATTTACTTTGTTCGAGTTAGGAAGTCATCATATGAGTAAACGTCATGAGTGAGCACCAACTCTACGAGAAAGAGGAGAAATGATGCCAAGATGCGGAATAGAAAGACGCCTAGTAAGTCAAGTTACAAGCATAAAACTTAACTCAAATTAATGATGGTCATAATAAGGATGGATGAGGATATGATAGGGGCTATAAAGGCATATGAGAAGAAAGCACGGAAGATCTTTATGGAACTTTAGAATTATAAACACATATGAAGCTAAGATTTTGGATTGAATGTGCATAAAAGGGTAAATGAAGGACGAAGAGTTTGGAAGGTTAGAAAGGGATAGGAACTCGAATATAAGGGAGATAGAAAGAGACGATGGTATTTAAATGTAATAGTACTACATTTGCATTGATTAATGAATGATAAGGATGATAAGTGATGCTATAATAGAAATTATTTCAATTGCTTAGGGTAGCATTTGTTCAAAACCCGTGCTATTAAGATAAAGACTTTTATAGTTAGTGGGTTTGTGAAGGATATGCCAGAAAAAATACAAAAGAAATTGGCAAACGAGGATATTCGAAATCTGTAGACCAATAAGATCCTCCCAGTATCTTTTAGCAAAAGAGTGGAACAAATGATGTTCTCCCACTATTAGTGAACAAACACGAAACAAGGGACAAGATGCCTTTATATAGGAATTTGGTAATTCCAAAAGTTTCTGTGAAACCTATAGCTGACAAATTCGACTCCTATCCTAATACATCTAGGGCTCTATATTACCTCCGGATCTGTTTAGGATTGACAATTCCAATTATTCAATGTAGGGGAAACCAGTTTCCAGAAAATCTCCACCTTGGTCTAAACCCCGTAAAGCTTTCAAATTGTCTTCTTACTAAACATCCATGAGTTCTACAGGGTTGATGGTCTTTAGCAATTCTTGTAATTACCACAAAATATTTACGTTTCTTCTCAAACACCCAAATTTAATCTTCAAATGCGATGAAAATCTTCTACCACAGAGCTCTTCCAACTGGATCATCTAAGCAACCGCTCTTATACCAGTTTTCTGCAAATCACAAAACACGACATCTAATGTGGTTACCCTAACAGCCAATCAAAATGGGCTACATCCACCAACGGACCAACGAGTTCGTTAGAACTTCATGGATTACAACAATTGGTTTTGATCAACATACAGAGTTTCACACTGAAAGATAGAAAATAAGTTACCAAACAAATATATCCAAAATTTCTTGACCAATTATATCCTTCCATTACCTCTTAAGAAAAGAGTAGAACAACAATGTTCTCTCTCAAGGGAGAACCTAACTGGTACCACATCCGATTGGCTCATATATTAAACAAGAGACTAGATGCGCTTATTTAAGGAGTTTGGTAACTCCAAAACCCACTAGGAAACCTGTATGTTACAAATCCAACTTCTCTCTTAATAAACCTAGGAGCAATAGTTCTAATTATTGAAGGAATTTTGGGATACCGATTTTCAGCAGCATCTTTCCATTGATTCAGGTGCTACTTGTTGTTCTTAGAGGGTTCAGGATTTTATTCTTGTTGGTCCGTCCTTTCCACCCAATTGCTCTTTATCCCCTTTTCTGTTTCGTTGATCATATGGAAAGCAAATGTTCCATTTAACTTAAGTGTTTTCACGTGGACCCTTGTTCATAATAAACTCAAAACCAATTATAAGTGCATGCTCGTAGAACCTACAAGTGGATTTTGGGGATCTGTATGTTCATGCAAAAGTGCCGTTATTTTTAAACTGAGGGGGTGCTCAATATCGTTGGAATAAATCATTTTGCATGGTGACTATGTCCTTAGGAATGGATTAGTCCAGGTTCTATCGCTTCTTGTCCAGATTCAGTCAAAGGATGTGTTGTTGTGGCAGTGTAGGATGTCTGCCATCCCATCTGGGAAACATAACCTGATTATGGAAGATTCTTGCATTTCTCCATGCAAATACACCAAAGTGTCAAACATCCACATGCCCAAAGGCATACTGCATCCTTGCCTCACCAAAAAGCAACATACATAGTGTTGAGAAATCCTTCAGTTTGAAATACGAAAACTCACTGCTCGCCGAAGACACCGAACAACTGAACACCAGAATTCCAAAAACTGATAAAGAAAGAAAAAGGTGATCATTGGATTTGCTGTGGCCGCAACACATGACACATATGTCTAAGAAAGTGCCTTATAAGGTCCTCTTGTGCCGGATACACTACTATTTAAAACTGGTGAGCTAGAAACCATGCTAGAGCTATTGCTTGAAGGTAATTTTGGCCTTCCAATCGAAAGTTGCCGAAGGAAAGTGAATTGAGCATGCCATCAAATAAGATTCAACATAAGCAATTTAACCTTTATGATCCAGAACTTAAAACCCCCCTTATCATAAATATCAACGAAACTGGAAATGGAATCATAATGATGAGAGATGAGATGAAAGGATAAAGAGTAGAAAGTGGGTATTTTCTATCCAATTGTCCTCCAACATGGAGCCCATTCCCTGTTACCTACAAGAAAGTGAGATGAGCTCAAAAAATATGAAAGCATGCATTTGTAAACTGCCATGGACTAGTATAAGTTATGGAGGATCCAATGCCAGCTTCCCATCTATTTAGCTGAACCTTGAATATATATATATATATATATATATATAAATTGTATAATGCTGTGCTAGAGGGATGAAGCTAGTGCATTTCAGAAATGCTTTGAAAAGTTTCTCTTGGAATCACATATTATAGTAGAGTTACATACTACTTATGATTTCTTTCTCATTGAGTGGATCCTCAGTCCTTGTCTCCTTGGCCACTACATGAGTGCAAGACGCACTATTTGATATTTAATAACAAAAAATTAACAAAATTTAAATGGTTTGTCGCATCTAATTGGCATTGTCATCCAAATGCTTGAATGAGAAACTTGTAAGGAATTTCATTAATCTCATTATGAAACAGAAGATTCTCACTGCCAATCTGTATTTCTTCCATCCAAATGGGGCAGTTGATTCAAAATCAGTTAATATATTTCCTTTTTATCTCTTCTCATCTTTTCATTTTGGTACCCAACAGAGTTATCACATATTTATAATTTATCTCCTAAAATTTCAAAGATTCAATGTATTTAAATACCCACTTTACTTTGTTTACGAATATAGAAGTCATGGATTCACTTATGGGCCTACAAAGGGAAACAAATTGGTAAGCTCTTCTAATTTGTAAAACTTCGAGAGATACTTTTCATCTTGTAATGAGAATCCAAATCTATTGCATAATACGTCCAAGCCCATCAGAAAGAACTGGGAGAGGCCTTCCTCTATTTGTCCGCTAGTTTCCCACATTTATGTGACAACCCTCTTCTCTAGACGGCACCCTTTGCAAACCCTAGCATAAAATTTACCCCCATCATCATTTCTCTCCCCCTTCTTATTCTCCACCTCTCTCTCTCTCTCTTTCTCTCTCTCTCTCTCTCTCTATATATATATATATATATATATATACACACACACATTTGTTTCATAGATTGCTGCCACCATCCCTATTGTAAAAAAACTGAGTTCAAAGTTGAAGGGGTTAATGGAGTTTGGTTTCATTTGTATGGCCATTTTGGGTGGTCTTTTGGGTACAAAGTGGGTGCTAGGAAATTTGAATCGGTGGGTGTATGAAACCAAGTTAGGTTGTAAGAGGTTCTCTCTGCCTCCTGGTGATTTAGGGTGGCCTTTTATAGGCAACATGTGGTCATTCCTCAGAGCTTTCAAGTCTAGCAACCCAGAGCAATTCATTTCCAGCTTTGTCGCAAGGTATCCCTTTTTCTCTCTATATACACACCACACACTGATTCATCATGGAATTGATTCTTAGTTGCTCTATTAATCTTACACTAAATAATTGAGTTCGTGATTTTTAGGCCAGCATTGTTAAACAAAAACTGCTAAATTTTGTTTTGATGCATGTGCTAAGCCCCTACTTATCAAGCATTGGACACACTTACCATTTGTTAAGTCTTCTCATATCAAACATTTCTAAAAATGCATTTGTTGTTGAGTCTTTGAGATTGTTTGTTCAATCACTTTCCTTTTGATTAAATACATTTAGGCTGTGGTTTAGGTGTATTATCTCAGTCTAGGGCACTCCTTTAGAGTACCATTGATTTACTCCACTTGTTTTTGAGAGGGCACAAGGTTTTGTTCAGATGTGATCTTGTTCAATGGATGAGTAAGCAAAATCTTTGCAACTTCCTGATGAACAAAAAATACCTCTTTTTTTGTTCTAAGTGTGGTTTAACTTCAAATTGAGTAAGATCATGCCATCTGAAAAAAAAGAAGCAGAAACACCAAATTTCTCAATTCTCGTTGCCAATCTAATCTACTTAAATTCCAAATCTGATACAAGTTACCCGTTCTTGTTCTGCAAAAATAGCAAATTTGTATGAGGTTCTTTTATTTTATTACATTTTATTTTATTGCGTAAGGTTAGACTAATTCTCGAGGCTTGGTAGTTAGCAGGCCTCCTTATATACATTAATGTTATCTCTGCAAGTAGAGAACCTGGATTTGTATTTGTAGCTCAAAGTGTAACTGGCATGATAAGGAATATTTTCTTTTGCGCCGAGGTTCGCTTCTAAGAGTTAACACTTCCTGAAAGTATATGTAAGCAGGAATATGACTGCTTTGACGAATTATTAAGTTTATGATTTGAATTTTTAAATACTTCGTCAAAGGTCTATTTACTTTTTAACTACCGAACTTTAGTCTAAAGTCGAAAAACATATGGGTGTAATTTTTTATCCACTATACCTATTAATGGTTGATCAATCGTCCAAAAAGTCGTGCCTCTTTAAATATTATTTGAATTTTAAGAGGAGTATTAAAATTGATTTCAGTCATGCTGTTATAGTTTGGATTTATTTCAAGCAATCCCTATTGTTTGAGATTTATTTTAGTCCGAAACTGAAGGACATCTAAGGTGGTTCCCTCTTCCTTCCTTCCTCCCTCCTCACCTCTCCTGGCGCCCTCCTCCATCCACCACTGTTATTTATTCCCCCCATTCGCTCCACACCACCAACATTGTCACCACACCCCCACATGCTCCATGTCTCCAGGACTAAAAAGAACAACATTTACCAATATGAGGGTTGTGAATATAGAGAAAAGTCCAAAGATTATACACACAAATGACGATATCAAAATCTAAGTAGAAAAAGAGAAAAATGAGAGTTAAAATGAAGTTGTAACTTGTATTGAAAGTTGTAGCTTTACACACACCCATGCTCATAAGCTTTACACATGTATCAGGAGTTAGATTAGAATAAAAACAATAGAAAAAATTGGGGGTTCTTAATAGTTTTATCAAAAAGATCTTTTTCGTTCATACTAAAGGAAACCAGATCTGAAAATTTGAGAGGAATGGAGACTTGAGAGAAGTATTTGATATACCTTTTATATCAAACTGGATTGGGCCGCCCGATGCTTGTATTCGAAGAGTTGAGTTTTCCTCAAGCCTAAGGGAATGGTTATGTGATTATCCAATATTCTCATATTTTCCCAAATGAAGAGATGATGGGGGGAGAAGGATAAATAGCAAGGAGAAGCATGATAAGAGAAAACGGATAGACATTAAGGAGTGGGTTAGTGGGGGGAGGGGATGAGATGGCATTGGTAGCAAAGCGATTAAAGAAGGTGTTGAACTAATTTGAGAAGTTGGATCGACTGAAGGATTGGAAATGTGTGTACGAGGATGATGGATTATCGACGTTTTGTTTTATAAGAAAATCATGTAGCTGACAAAAGTGCATGTAATCTATGTCAATGTTCCCTTAAATATAATTTTTGGTGTTTTAATCTTAATTATGTCACTGATCATTATAAAAAAGTAATACTGTAGTTACTACTAATTTTGATTGCGAGTAACTCAATTGAAGTAGGATGTGATTCTATCAGAGGATTTTGCTTATAAGTGTCTTCAGTAAAACTGTAAAGTCTTGTATTATGATCAGAAAATCGCTTCTTCTGCATAGACTTAATAAGAAAATATGTACTCTAGATCAATGATTGTTTGAACTATACTGCTGTTTAACATGGAGAGTAGATTATTGACCTTACATCTATATTGTTGTTTTAGATTGCTCCTTCATGAGTTTGAAATTGAACCTTACAAGTATGCTATGCTCAATTAAGAAGTTATTAACCCAGCTAAGAACATCAACTTCTCAGGCTATTTTGGGTTGGAACCTTTCAGTAAAACTGTTAAAAGAGCCATGTGCACTGTTGTTATCAAATCTGATATGCTTTAGATACGATAGCTTGTAGTGCCACAATTTCTTCTACTCTCCTTTCCATGTATAATTTAAATTTTCTTAAACAATGTACTCACTTGAACTCTATGCTTAGCACATTTGTAATTTTTTACTTTTTTTTTCTCCCCCTCCCCATTTTTCTTGCGATAAATTCTGATGGTAGCTTCATGGATGATGCAGATTTGGACCAACCGGAATCTACAAGGCTTTTATGTTTGGGAAACCTAGTATAATTGTCACAACACCTGAGGCATGTAAGAGAATTTTACTTGACGATGAAGCGTTCAAGCCAGGGTGGCCTAGCTCTACACTTAAACTTATTGGCGATAAATCATTTATTGGAATTTCTTATGAAGAGCACAAGAGGCTTCGGAAGTTAACATCTGCACCAATTAATGGTCACGAGGCACTGTCAATGTACATCCCATATATTGAAGATAGTGTTGTCTCGGCACTGGATAAATGGTCTGGCATGGGTGAAATTGAGTTCTTAACTCAGCTTAGGAATCTCACATTTAAGATCATTATGTACATTTTTCTAAGTGCAGAGAGTGAGCATGTGATGGAGGCATTGGAAAGAGAGTACACAACGCTCAACTATGGTGTTAGAGCCATGGCAATCAATTTCCCCGGGTTTGCTTACCATAAGGCACTCAAGGTTAGTATTTCATTTTCTATTTCATGCTCCCGTTTTCTTTATTTTAGTACTCGATAAATCCAATGTGAAAAAAAATTGTGTAAGCATGTCCTACAGCCTTCAGAAAGTTGAATCTACTATTCAAAAATAGAGCAGTAAGAACAGGAAATAATTTATTGGTACGTGTGTTGAATTTGCATGGTAGAGCTATACAAAGGTGTTTCATTTTATATATGTTATATTTGCATGGTTACCTAACAACATAGGCAAGCCTTGCTGCTGATTTTTTCCTACTAACTTATCCAGAAGAATGAGAATGAATATTTTTTCATGCTTTTTTTGTTCCATTATCGGCTTCTTATGATTTCCCCCTCCAAAATGATGGTTAGAGTCCATGAAGACGACTGTTAATTACTACTTTATGTATCCACTGATGGCTAGTTAAGTCAACTGTAATTCTACGTACAATTTAAACTGGCTTATTCAAATTCCAGGCTCGGAAGAATCTTGTGGCTGTCTTTCAATCCATAGTGGATGACCGTAGGAAGCAAAGGAAGATCAGTCAACAAACGTCGAAAAAGGATATGATGGATGCTCTTCTGGAAGTGGAAGATGAGAATGGTAGAAAACTAAGTGATGAGGAAATTATTGATATTCTAGTCATGTACTTGAATGCTGGTCATGAGTCTTCTGGCCACATCACTATGTGGGCTACTGTTTTTCTACAAGAACACCCTGAATTCCTCCAAAAAGCCAAGGTATCTAACTCTACAGTAACTCTAAATTCATCGGGGTAAACCTTGATTAGCATTAGTTTGCTTTGAACCTGTCTGCATGTAGCCCCTACGGATATGTATATAAAGTATCTGTCCATCAGGCTGTCATGTGCTGTTGAAGTACCTCTTCTCTTATATTTTTTTTGTAGTCCACGCCTCCTTTTGGGTTGAGGTGTTGAGCTTAAACATGGTATGTAGGACGTTTGGTAATTGATTTACTAAAGAATATGTAGTTTTCTAGCATACAAATCTGTAATGCTTGTGTTGTACAACATACAGGCAGAGCAGGAGACAATTGTGAAGAACAGGCCAACTACGCAGAAGGGGCTCAACCTGAAAGAAATTAGGCAGATGGAGTATCTTTCGAAAGTGATCGATGAAACACTTCGACTTGTAACATTTTCACTAACAGTTTTTAGAGAGGCAAATGCAGATGTCAATATAAGTGGTGAGTTCACATTTTCATTGACACTGTGACATTTATTGTGGTTATTGGGTTGATGAAGTTTTAAGAAGTAGCACCCAAGCACCAACTAGTTACATAACAACATTGAAAGGACTTTGTATTAATTTCAGGTTATACGATTCCAAAGGGATGGAAAGTTTTAGTTTGGTTTAGGAGTCTTCACTTAGATCCTGAAATTTATCCAGAGCCTAAGGAATTCAATCCTTCTAGATGGGATGTGAGTCCAAAAGAAAATCTCTCTCTCTCTCTCTCTCTCTCTCTCTCTCTCTCTCTCTCTCTATTCGAGCACACTCGATATACGCTTTATCGACTGTATAATCGAAGGAGTATTGAGAGACGTTAATTTTGTTCCATTTAATTCGAATACACCGGAAGCGGTGTCGCCTTTAAGAAAATTATATGAAATACGAGATCATTCGTTGCTACTTTCTAAGTTTCATAGCTAAGATACTGATTACAATTATTTTTCGTTTTTATATTTTAATTTAATTTTCTGTATTAACTTGCTTACAATATGTACAATTACGTCACTGCTTCATTCATTTCATCAATGATAGTAATTACGAAATTAACTTCTGCATATAATAATCTGTTAATGGTTGTAATTGGCAATTTATATGGAGCACCCTAGCTAGTGCTCCTTACTAGGAGCTTCTTTTGAAGCAAGTGTGACACACTCTCTTTAAAGAGAGTGAGAGGTGAAATTATCCCCTAATTAAATCCCTTGATTTAGGGATTGATTTAAACTCCCAGATCTCTATCTCTCCCTCACATCTCTCTCTCACGTCTCTCATACTTTGACTTGGCTTGAGAAAAAAAAGAGGAACTCATCGGAAGGCTCTTCTGACGACGTCTTCCTCCACAACGTCGAGGCAAATCGAAGTTTGATGGTGTCGTTGGGATCGCCGACGCGGAAGAAAACCTGCCTGGAGAGCATGAAGGAGGAGAGAGGCACTACTAAAAAAAACCTGATTAGCTACGGAAATTAGCTACGGAAAACCGTCGCTATTTACTATTAGCGACGGAAAGGCTCCGTCGCCTTCCGTCGCTAATTCTTCGTC
>JAOTQG010030856.1:0-15317 GCA_025631175.1 Iris virginica
CCTAAAACAAAAACGGAGGTGGCGACTCTCATTTTCTCAATAAATGAGTGGTCACTAAAGAGAAGCCCAACAAACATTACATATAGTTTCTCACCAAAAACACGCCCGATGACCATTCACTCACATCTCGAAATCGAGAGAGGGCGCGAGAAACGGGGGTTCTCACAGAGGGGGGGGGATGAATAGCCTATTTAAAATTTCTTTCTTGAAATAGAATACTTAATAAACTTCTCACCCTTGACTTAATGAAGGGGTTTTAGTGCAGCGGAAGACTTGAGAATTTCTTTAGTAAAACAGTTCTGTTGTGAAAGAAAAGAGTTTGCTTGTGCTACTGATTCGGAGGACTTACAGAAATGGAGTCCTCTGATCCTTTAAGATTTGAGACTAGCCAGACAGTAATATAAAAATCAAAACAGTAAGAAAATGGAAGAAAGTAAAACACACAATGATATATAGAGGTTCACCAATTAATTGGCTAGTCCTCTACCAAGCTGGTCAGACTTGGATTTGTGAGAGAGATCCAATATTATTCCTAGTCTATTACAAGTGTCAGTCCATCAGCAACCTTGAGCTGATGACTTTTACAATAAACAGAAAAGTAATCGAAACACTCCAAACAAAAATTAAAGCCAAGCAAGTGACCTGTGTTTTTGTGAGTGTGTGTGCAGCTAAGTGTATACACTCACGTGTGTGTTTACAATTCACCAAATAACCTTCTGGGATCTCAGTGAGGGAGGCTTTCCTAAGTGTTTGATGATTACAACAAATTACTAAGTGATATTTTTGCTATTAACAGTTGGGTTAAATCTATAAATTTTCTATCTCTTTGGAGTGATCTGATTGCACAAGTATTAAGACTTAGGAATCAAATCTCTCACTAGCAGGGTAACGGCAGCTTCAGAATGATCAACCAACCTGAAAGCTTTGAAGTCCATTCCTATTTATAGGCAGCTTCAGTATGTCGGAGGACTCTAGGGGATCTGTCTCTGGACACGTGTTGATAGCTGACTCGATTTGTTGAGAATCCCGTACTATGTTTTGTCTTTTTGTTCTGTCCAACGTTGTAGCTAGATTTTGTCTGCCATGATATTTGTAGTGGCTATACAAATGATGACAAGTGTCCTTATATCCGTTGCTCCTTCTAGAAGATATTTGAATTTAAATTCTAGAGAAACGCGTAAGGAAAATTCTGATTACTCGCTGGAGGATTCTGAACGGAACTCTCTATTGGCAGCCTTTAGTGTCGAAGTCTTCTGTTAGAAGAGAATGGAACCCTTCAAATAGTAAGGCTTCCGACAGATACTTGAGCTTGTAAAGTTACTGCTTTATCCTTGGGATAGATATGAACGGATACCTTCCAGTTATATAGCCATGGAAAAAATCGTTTTATAAGTACCAAGTTGTTTAAATGTCCGTTTATATTGATAGGCTTGAATACGTGATAAATAGACATTTGTTAAAAATGTTTTGAGGCAATTAATCAAATCTAATTGAGAATAAAATCCTAACACTTCTTGTATAAGCAGGTAGAAGCTATATTCTATTTCAATATATGAAGCTAACTACACTTGATCACAACTTAATGCTTGATGATACAAGTCTTTGAATTTGACTGAAGTGTACGAAGATTTGAGAATCTCTCCCACGAAGCCGTCATGTCATCCATCGTTGTCAATGTACATGGAGAAGATCCCGCTTCCAAATCTTGAGTTTTGATCCCCACAATGGCTTCTATTTATACGCAAATGAAGCTCACTAGCCATTGGGAGTCAAAGAATCAAGAATCTCCTTTTTGCTGCTATTGACTACTTTTGTCCCTTGACTAAATGCTTGTCCCATCATGTCGCTTTGACTGGTCCATGTGGTAGCTCTCCTTAACAGTGACCAATGGAATAATTTTGTTTGGAGTTTGACTCGCCTCGTGGCATCTTGACCGATGAGAAGTTTTCGTTGGATTGTTGACCGAACATATGTGGCATTCATTTAAATCATCATGCAACGTCTTTTTGGAGCACTGTTGATCTTCTTTTCCCTTGCTTGGTGGTTAGCTCTGAGAATCTTCGACTTGCAAGATCTGCAGCTTTTGTATGAGGATACTGCTTGATGATCATTAACCATATGTAACACCTTAGTCATAGACTCCTTGCCACCCGCATCTAGTGACTAAGCATTAGATTCTTTCCCACTTTCCTCTACTGACTAGCTATTCATAAGTTGGCGGTTGGATCATCTTGAAACACATATGTAACACTTTAGACATAGAATCTTTGTCGTTGTCATTTAATGTCTAACTAAAAGATTCTTTTCCATTATCCTCTACTAGCTGGCTGTTCATATGTTGTTGGATGGAGTGGATGTGTATCCTCATTGTCTTCATGCTTGATGGAGTGATCTAGGAACTGTCTTCAGGCTTGGTGCATTTAAGGGAATGGTCTTGATGAATGAAATGATTCTTCTTCACTGGTCTTCTTCAATCAGGTTCTGCTGTCTTGATTTGGCTCGGAGATAGTCTTCTATCTTGCTAAATGTAGGAGTTGATATTTTAAGGCTTTAGTCATTGAGTTTGCTCTGCAGAAGCTGTGCTTAATGACTTGGATAAATCAATTGTTGAGACTGTTGTAGCCTTCTTAATTCTTTGTGCACAAGAATTGTGACATCTATATTGAATCAACTCAGATACCATATGATCTGATTTCCCAATCTATGCATTTTGCCTTCTTGAATGCTGCTTGGACCTCTCGTGTGATCTGCTTGTTAGAGGGAAGATGCTATCATCTTGAGGCTTGCAAACTGCAGTAGATTAATGTTTGTTCCCAGTTTTTTAACCAAACTACAGCCCTTCTTAGAGATCCTTGTTATTGTACATTCCTTGTTGCTTACGTCCTCCTTGTAGATCTGCTTTGTACGGGGAAAATTTGTTCAATGTAGCTTTTAGACTACAGTGGGTTAGCAGTTCGCCTTCAGGAGCTAACCCAACTGCAGGTCTTCAACGGAGACTTTGATGAATACATCCATTCTCTTGTGTGTTTCTCAATTGCATTGGCTGCAATTATAAGTCTTCTTGATATGCTTGTGAATGGTGCATGTGACAGATACATTTTATGATTACCTGTTGGTCAAGGAATACTAACAGCTAACTCTTGAACATGAAAGTGTTGAACTAATGGACTATCTAGATTAATCACCAGATTAATTTATGTAGACTAGGGGTTTAACCAAGTGTTTCTACTTTGACTTTTCACTAAAACCTTGAACTCAAGAATTAAGGTTCTAACAGTTGTTAACCTCGATTAGTTGGGTAAGGTAACATGCTGGGTTCTGCAATTATGCGATACGAGCGACATCATAGAAGTTAACCTCAACTAAATTTTATGGTACGGTGATATGTGTCCTTTGAGATTTAGATCGATCGATGGTGATTAAGATGACTCCTCAGGTCTAAAAATTCTTCCTTATTCCTTTAATGTGAGGAAGATCTCTGTTCTGATCTTGGGGGATGTCGCTCAACATGGGATCACATCTTTCCTCCTCCGTGTGATGGTCTAGCCCCATTCCCGTTGGGAATATGGGTGGTGTGAGGGTAGCTAGGTGTGTGGGATTTTGATGGTTCAGCCATGGAAGTTGTAGTCTAGTAATTTGGTTAGGATTTTTCTGGAAAGAAAATTTTGAGAAATTAAGATAACGTTAAGTCCAAGCAACGGAAACACTAATCGTTTCAAAATTGACGATCCTCACGTGGCGTGAGATGAGTGACTCTGGTTATCTTAGGAATGAAGCAAATGTTTACGTAATGTGATTCTGGATGTGAGAACAACAAGCAAAACACCTAAGTGAGAGCAAGATTTGCGCCTTGCTCAAACACTCCGGCGTGATAGTAAGTAAATCTCGTGGAGATTGGTTGTGGAATAACCAAGTGCTATGAGAAGAACAAATCGAATATTACTCACAAGTGCAACATGATTGCATATAATGCATGTGTGTGTGTGTGTGTGTTTTTCTCATGGAGAAGACAGCGAGTTAAGATGTTTTGTGCAAGAGGGTGATTAAACTTTGTAATATGGCTTGAGGGACGTATTTATAGTTCTCCATAGAGACGGTTGTGAGATTGTGGACGTGGAATCATTTGGAAAGGCCGTTTGCTGGAATGGTGAAACTACTGTTCGCAATAAGGGGAACGTTGGCTAGTATTTATCTGCATATGGAGATCGTGGACCACGTCAGCATCGGCCGTTATGCTCTCAGCTCCTTGAGGACATGTGGAGATGCTTTCTGTTGTGATTTAGTACAAGTATGGACAGGTCGCCCAATAGCTCGTCAATAGTATTGGGGGAGGTCGTCCAATAGATGATAGAACGATCTTGCTAAGACATTCCAAGCACGAACTGCACAGGTCGCCAGGTCGCCCATGTATGTTGATATATGAGTGACCTGGCCCGTAGGATCAGATAGTCTTGCGCTAGCGATCATGAGCGAAAAACTAGTCAGATCGTCCATAAGAAACTAGGGCCAATGGACCTTTGGGGACAAAATATGTTCTGCCAATCGTGGGCTTGCCCATTAACTTTAAACTAGTTGAGCCTATTGAGTCTTATCTGATATGTGTCCATTAGTTAATGAGACGAAAAATAAATTAAATGAGGTATGCTATTTTCGGTCTCATATCGGTATGAGATCGATGAAAAATTAATTTATATATATATATATTTATTTTGGTTCTATTTCCATCTATCCAATTTTATTCTCGCCATGTTTGGAATGAAATGGAACATTTTTCATTTATCATGCCCCTTGGCTTAGGAGTGGTCATGGTTCATTTTTGATCACATTTGATCAAAATCGAAATCAAATAAAAAGTTCGATTTTATTATTTTTTAAAATTGAAATCAACTTGAGAATATGGAAAATCGATTATTTGATTTTGTATTTTTCGGTTTGATTTTGAATGAAGTTTCGATTTTCAAAAGGAATGCACGTAATCTTCAAATTTCGATAGATGACGGAACAAATACATAGAGTAGAAAATTTTAAATCATAAAAAAGAAACTTTATGATTCAATTTACAAAAATAGAGTGAATCTAATTTTATATTATGAAAGTTGAATGAAGAAAAATGAAAATAAAATAAAAAGAGTGAAAATTATGTAAATATAATACTCAATATTATAAGATATAAATACATTGATAATATAAGTGTATAAAGTAATTAATTAAGTAAAAAATTAAATACATAATATCAGTATAAACTCGATTTGATTTATTTTTAAAAATATAATATCACAATTAAATCGAAAACAACCCATTATTCTCAATTTTATGAGAATTAAAAACTAAACTAAACCAATATAAATTTTTTTAAAATCGATTTCATCTACTTGGGTGATTTATTTGATTTTACATTTTTTTTATCGGCCCTACTTGGGCATCCATCCATCCATATTTGGAATGGAACCGTCTTAACTCCTTGCTCCTAATTAACAGGGCCTAGTGGTAATTATCCGTTTTTTAATCTCTGGAGTATAAATTAGGGCTTGAAACTGGTATTCGAAAAATTGCAATTCCCTCCATCCAAACATGTCATTCCTCGAAGATTTCCAAGCCAGTGAGCTCTCTTTTTCCCTCTTTTAAGTTTCCGTTTCTTGTATTTGTTTATTTGGAATTGGACTTTATTTCGCATCCCCAAACTCGATTCTTCTCATTTTTCTCTGCAGCGGAACTGATATATATGATGCCTCTGATCTGCCTTATTGTACTTTTTCTTTTTAAAATTTTGATTTGTTGATCTTTCTTTTTCTGCATTTTGGTTAAGCGTGAGACTTAGTCTGATAAACTTCTCTGAGAATTTCCGCACCCTCTTCCTCCATGGTCAAGATTTACCAAGATTGATTGTTTGACTAATTTGATTGAATTGTAATTAAATAGTTATGAAAATCCAAGTATGAAGTATCTATCTTTAACTTTTTCTGTTATATTTTAATCTTTGTGGTAGTGCTGAAGTATATATACTAATTTCACATCAGTTTTGTGTTTTTATGGTGAAAAACCATTTTGGGTAACCTGAGTTGTGGGCAACTTTGCTAGATGTATGCTTGTTAATCACTTTCACTCCCCTACATCAAAGTTTCATGTTTTTAGGTTTGCCTGAAAATCACATTTGGCAGAATTGAATTGACTTACATTAATAAATATACTCCCTTATATGAAATTCAATAATTTACTAATGATTTAGGAAGACAAAGAAGGTACATTGATGAATTTAGCTGTGTAAATGGTTGGGTTTTTGAAAAATTGACATTGATCTTAGGGACGTCTGATGGACAAAGATGTCAACAAAGTGCTTCGTTGATGATTACGACAACTTTTTCTTGTTAAGAATTTGATTCTTGGGCATGTACTGTTGTACACTCGACTTTACTACGAATATGGAACTGGGAACCAATTCGGTTCGTGTTAACCTGGTGTTGAGGGTTGAGACATAATTCCTATAACTGTAAGTGAACAGTTGATGTTGGATTATATCTTGCTGCATGATAGCTGCATGATAATGGTTTTAAAGAATCTGACCTGCTAACTTTCTACCTCTCGCACTTCTTAATAACACACACACAGAGTCACAGACAGATCTACATGTACGTATAGATATACATGTGCATATATGTAAAAATTTGTTTGCATATAAATATACATATATGCACATGATAAGCCTGTCAATTTGGGTTGAATGGGTTGAGTTACAATAAATAACAGGATCTAGTGAGTTCAACCTACTATAACTCATTTAATTAACCGATCAACTCAATTGTGTAATAAATGGGTTAAATTATACTCGAATTAAAATGGTGGATACTCTTTCGCACAAAAAAAAAAAAAAACTTTTTACACATTCTAATACACAAATTTGCAATTAAATGGGTTTAATCGGGTTGAGAGGTTAAAGCGTGTTAGAGTTGGTTAATGGGTAACATTTTGACAAGCTTAATACATACGTAGTTGAAGGAAATTCAGACTAGTGCCGGGCAAAGTGAAATGGATTATTGGCAAATCTAAGAACACCATGTTCATGAAATGACTGCCCTGGGATAACAATGTCAAAAAGGATAAGTGTTAAATCTAGAGATCGAAAACTATGCAATTAGTATTAGGGAGACTTTGAAGCAGTTCCTGTGGGAAATGAATAATTTCATGGGCCAATTTAACTACATTGGAAATATTTTAACATGTATACGACATATACGACAATGCTAGCATGAATTCACTTCATAAAGAAATTATTTGGATATTACAAACATGTTTTTCTCGTCAAAGATGAGTAGAGAAGGATCCATGTACCTGAACACAAGTAGCTTAGGAAAGGCTTCATTTGATTTTACGTATTGCCAACCTCATTGTAGTAATACATCAAGAAATGTGGAATCAAAAGTCAAATCACATGTGTTGCTTTTGTTTATACAGATTGTAAAACTGTTTTTGTCCACATGTATTTTCTAACTTAATTGTTTTGTGATTCATTCAGTTTGCAATGCTGTCCTCGATCCCATTTGTTTTGTATTTTGTATATTTTGTGTTTCGTTCGTTTCTGTTTGCTGGTTGTACTTTTAGTTGTTTCTGCAGCTGCGTGAGTGTTGAATGCATTCAATATATAACTCGAGTGAGAGAATATTTTGTAAGTCTTGTTGTGTGTATCTACTGCAAGTCCAAATTTATAATCGAGCAGTTATTCAAAGAAGAATTGTTTTTTCAACCTCTATAGTCTTTGTATCTGCTATGCTACTCCGTCCCACTAGAAGGACGCTTTCTTCTTTCAGTCGTCCCACTTGAAGAGTTACTTTCTTTTTTAGGTCATCCCACTTGACACCCCTGCTTTTTGTAAGCGATAAATATGGGCCACATGCTTGTGGGGCTTTTATGAAAATTATCCCTTTTCAACCATTTATTAATTTCCATGCCTAGTCAAAGTGTCCCTCTTCAAATGGGATGGAGGGAATATTACTCTTCATCTAATAATTTCGCTGAAAATTGAGTTGATACTCTGTCAACTAGGCTGTTAACCAATATTAGATCCATCTCTTTTTAGTTTAATTATTTTAAGCTTGCCCAGGAGCTCAAATGATTACTCTGGCTAAGTTTGTAGAAGTGATGTATGAGATAATATTAACTTCTTGATTATTCAACTGTGAGTATTGGTGATACTTGATCTAATGAGCTGCTTGGCTTCATTCAGGTTTGGAGCCGCTGCCAAACATTTTACAGAGGAAGTATGCATTATTGCGTGATTTAGATAAAAGCTTACTAGGTCTGCTTTAAATCAATGATGATTCGTAAGCTCTTACACAGTATGTCTTGCAATATTATTGCTTACTATAAGTGATCATTACGTGTCCAAACAAAAAAAGTGTAACATAACAAGGAATGTCTTATGATGTGGAAGCACTCTTAGATACTCCCTTTTTTCTCAGAGTCGGACTACAAATTGCATTTCTGGTTAGCTTTTATTATTGCGGGAGAAGCAAAACTAAAATCATATTGATTTTTGGCAAAGAAGTTTATGTTACACACTAATTGGTTAAACCTTTTATTTTCACTATTTATGTTTGTTTTATGTCCTCATTTAAAATTAAAATGGCATGATTGACTCAAGAATGGATGAATATAAATATGAAATTCAGATGCATTGACTTGCCACTAACAAATCACTCGGTTGGATAGATGCAAATAAAAAATCATAACTTTCCCCCGCACGGAAGATTAAGATTAACAACCTGATGAGTTTGTTTCCTGATCTGAGGCAGAGTGTACAGCAGTTAAAGTTTCAGACCATATACAAAATGCCAAGTTTCTGTAAACAGCTGGCATTGGTCATATATGAAGGATTCAGCTCATGTGCATGGCTGGGAGAAAGCATGCGGGCTAGTGAATTGAAGCTGAACATGCTTAAAATTTTAATTTACAAGTCTGATTGCGGTTTAAGATGGAATACATAGTCTGATCATGAGAAACATATCAGATTGCCACTGGGCTGTTCACACTTGGCTACAGTCAGACCAGGGAGGGTGGGTGGGGGGAAGGGGATTAAAGCTGAGGAATTGTAGAGTAAGAAGTTTAATATGTATGAGTTGACCACGTTGTTGTTAAATATTGGGGAAAATTTAAGATTATCTATTTACATATATTATATACTATAACAAATCTCAAAAGATGTGATAAAATTGATAATAAAGCTTGAAATTAACCTTACCTAAAGTATCAATAACTAAAATTTCAACATCCAAAGATACAATTCTAACGCAAAAGAAAAGATTAGTTAAAACTTTGAATAGGAAAATAAATAATCGTGCAACAAAGTGAAACTATAGTAATAGACGACATCAATCTTAGCTAGAAACTCATTGTGTTTGAGAAGAAACTTTTGAATTACGCTTCAAAGGCCGTGGGGACCAAGACAACCAATGAAGAAATATCCCGGTAATGGTGGATTGTTCCGGTGAGTAGTTAGATCTGTCTTGATTTTGTCCAATTTCCTCTCTGATTTGACCTAGATCTGGCTCATATCTGGGATTTTGTGGCTAGTACAAAGATGACCGAGAGTCTCGCCTCATCCTTCGCGCCCAAGGCGTCCAAGGCAACCCCAGGCATCCAAAGGCAACCTTGAGGCATCTAAGGCGCGCAAGAATGCTAGCATCAGCCACCTGGAATCTTTGAGGTGAGAGACCCATCTGAGGCGGAAAAAGTCGAGGCGGTCGAGCAACTTTCACAACTATGGTTGACCAACAATGTGGTTTGGAGTTTAAGGTTTTAGGTTTGGCCTAGATTTTGGACATCAAAAGTAGGTGATGGCTCAAGCCTAGTGCTGAGGAAAAAGATTTTGAGTAATGTAATTAGGATGCAAACTGAAAAATTGCATTTATCATTTTGTCTGTGACCTGATGATAGAGAGTCTTTATTTAGAGGTCGAAGATAAAGGGGAACTCAATTTGGTAGTATTCTAGTGGAGCTGCAGATTATGCTGTGAAATGTTTGGTCCTTTGTACCTAGGAAGAAGAGATGTAATCTCTATTGAACTAGAAAGTGGTTTAGTTTGTCTGTCTTAGAATTGTAAAGGTAAAAGTTGACGAAGTATTATGTCATTTGAAGAACATTTAGCTTGTTTAGTTACTTTAGTAGGTCTTTTTGAAGGATTTAGCAGCAGGACTGATTAGTGCGATACTTTACTTTTTAACTTTTGTGTGCTCTTTCCAGCTGAACTTTGTCCTTTACAAATAGCAGGTCTTTGTGTGGAGGCATGGCTCTCCTAAGTCCTCTCTTTTTTGGTGAAGGATTGGCTGCATTGGGTCTCAGTTGTTTTGTAGGGCTATAATAATGTTGAGGAAGTTTTTCAGGTAATAGGTCAACTATCCATTATTGTGATCTTTTGATTTCTCTACGGCTTAGGAATTCCTTTGGTACTGCTACCATAATGGTATTTATTCTTTTGAATTCAGAAAGAATTCTTGGGTATTTTGGAATTGGATATCACATGTAATGATTCTTGTTTGCGTTGTCTGCATGAGCATGCAACTATATGTAGACTCTTGGAATTAGTTGTCTGATGGGTAATGCGCTAGTCAAGTTGGGAAAAATGTGGCTCCAGCAGATTTTATAAGTAACTGTCTAGATTTGATTTGATAGTCATAAAGTGCATTTTTCAGTTCTTTCTGTTGGCTTGGAAACCAATATGGTCATAGAACACGAATAAGAACAGGAACAGGAAGAAAATTTGGAAAAAAACACGAAGATGAGTGGGGAAGACCTAAGGGAGATGAGAACGATGTAGATGACATCTTGTCGAGTTTGGCAACATAAGGACAGACTAGAGGTGAAACTCTAGGGTGCTCTGGCTTACATAGGGTTATAGAAAATGAACCACCATATAGGGTGTACTTGCTAAATTAGGTGGGTGTATTTAAGAGGTATTTCAAGAAACGTATTGCATTTTTTATCTGCCTTTCTAGTACAATTCTTATAAACATAGGTCAGACTTGGGCGAGATGGAGATGTTCAGCGGATCAAGTTAGTTTTGTTGGTTGTTTACTAATGATAAACTGGTTTATGACTTGAAGATAGTGAGAATGAGCTATCTGGGGACTGCGATAAATGGATTACTCTGTGTTTTTGTATTGCTAACTTTAAGCTTCTTGATTTAGGTGTGACTAGTGATGTGAGGGACTTGAGGACTATCATTTTGATTGGTAACTACTTGAGTTTTTCATAGTCATTTTTTGACTTTCTGGTCGAGGGGGGGAGGGCGGAAGTAAAAGAAAGATTATGATTGAGAAGCAGAAGAAGAATAAAACAGTGGGTAAATCGAACTGGAAAAACGAGAGCACGCAATTAACACAAGGCTTAATCTCAATTCAGTAATCAATTCTGAATAACTTGGAGGGTCTACATGTTAATTTAAGCTACGACTGCTCTCCTAAAATGACTAGGATTAGGCTAATACCATTCAAACCTGGTTAATACTATTAATCTTGACATAAGAAAATATCCCTAATTAGCATAAGAACTCCATAACTTGCAATGTTAATTGTACTATTCAACCGTAATCTTTCCAGGAAACTTACTTTTGGACCAAAAAGTCCCGTTTGATGGCACATAGGTTTTGGGTTTTGCCATGGGCTTCTAAGTTGATAAATGGAGTCATCTATGTAAGTTTTCATGGATTTAAGGAGCTATTGGCGTTCAAAGTACCTTTCAAGGGGGCATGCTGATTGTAGATGGTGTCTTGTTTGCTAAAGCATGATTGGATTATAGGTTGCCATACCTGTGAAGCATTATGTCTGAGTTGGCTGCGGAAAAGCTGTTAAGTCATATGAAGGAAATTCTTCCTCAACATTCTTGAGGTTGTAGTGTCAGTTGGTGTAGGTGGATTGCCTTGTTTGTGCCTAGGTAGGACTCCTTTGCCTTGAGACTGTCTGGGCCTGACAGGTTAATATAGGGAAGAGTGATATTGTTCCACTTAAGGCGGGTTGTATTTAGGTTAGTTTTGGATCTATTTGGTACCGCAGAGGACTAGGAGGCCTCAGGCACTGCTAGTCAGTTGTTATCTGATGGGGGGAGCCCTCACTTCTGGAAGTTTGTATTCTCATATCTGACATACTCGTCTTTTTTTGGTAGACGTGGAGGGCTACTGGATTTGTATTGCTGATTGTAACTTCCTCTTTTGAATTCTCATGGAATGACAAATGGAAAAGGGCTTTCTCAAGTGCCTCTTCTCCCTTTGTATGCTGCATTAGAGAGTGTATGAATCTTGAGAATGTAAGCTAGAATGACACAATTTTTGTTGAATCTTGTTGCATATATATTAGTTACATGGAAGACACTGTGATCAGCTTTCTGTTGTGGTCCTTAATCGTGAATTATGAGCCCTATTGTTCTCTTCCATATGAGATGCAGTTTGTCTGGCACCTATTCATCCTTATTCTTCAGTATTTTCTCTAGTGATGAACAGGTCAACCTGTAAATGTAAGTATTTGGAAGATTTTGTTGATGAATCATTTATCATTGGTGGTGTTTTTAGTTGAAGCTTTATGAGGGTGCGGAGGAAAGTTTTTCAGATGTTACTGTCTTCTCTCTCTCTCTCTCTATATATATATATATATATATATATATATGTATATATATGTATACTTGAGCTTTGAGGATTGTATGATGGACTTGGGCTTCTTTGTATGGTTGTTGGCTGATGAAAGACAGTATCTTTTAGGCTTTCTGGTGGTCCTAGTACATAGTTCGAGTTTCAATCATTTTACCATAGGGACACTTTTTCGCCAAAATAACACACAGAAAAAAGAAGACCGTCTTCTAGATAAAAGGCCTGAGAAAATCTGAATGAAAAACATAGCAGAAAAGTAATTCAGTTTGAAATACTTGGTCGCTTGATCTTTCCATGAAAGCTCTGAGCTCTTTATTTTTTTTTGGTTATTTATACCAGATTTTCCTGGTTGGTTCCTGGATTCATTTGTTCAATGAACTCTACCTCCTTATTGTATTAGGAATGAAAAGAATGACGACGGATGCCATTGTAAATCTGTAATGATAGGAGTATATCCTCTTGACTGTTGGTCATAGTCTCATATACATTCACATGGATTTTCTTCTATGAACTTTGGGAGTTTCTCTTTTTGTAGGTTGGATTTATTTTTTCTGCTCTGACATAGCAACTACTGAGCATACCTCTCTTTGTCTAAAACAGATATTCAACGGCAAAATGAGCAGCGTTGCCAGCAGGAAATAGAGGATTATAAGCAGGGAGTCAAGTCTGGTGATATTATGCCAGGTTCTTCGCTCCTTAAATTCTCTGATGAGGCTCTGGATGAGCAAAAGCATGCCATCAGGATTGCTGATGAGAAGGTTGCTTTGGCTGTTCAGGCATACGATTTGGTAATAATGTTGAAACTCCATTGTCCACTCTTTTTGAAGGGCGTGTGTCATTGCTTAAGTGGACTTGCATAAACTTCTTAATGTGATATTATTTTGCTTTACTCTCTCTCTCTCTCTCTCACACACACACACACACACACACACTCGTCGTCACATAAATCCTTTTCTAATTGTTTTTGGCGATTTACCACCTACTTTTTCGTCCTTTTCATTTGATTATTATAAACTTTCTTCATACTTCTCTTTGGAGCATATGCAGTTTATTTCTCAGGTTATGTTTTGATATGCATTATCAGGTTATAAGCTTGATTTCTCAATGCACTATGAGTTAGAGAATTGTTATGGACAACTACCTATGAAAACAGAAACTAGTTGGCTATTCAGTTGTCCATTCATGATGGTCCACCAGAAACTTGGAAACAGTTCCATTTATCAACAGAAACTTATGTTCTGTTTATTGTTTTTTGTTTTTGATATGTTCCTGTTTATTGTTTATTGTTTTTTGTTTTTGATATGTTCCTGTTTATAATTTCAAAATGTGATATTGCATAAAGATCTAATTCTTGCATGACTTTTGTTTGATGGTGTTGTGGAAAGTTCTTTATGCAACATAAATTATCTTTCTACACTAATTTCTTGGTTCTGACGTTATTGTCAAGTTAATATTGCTCATCACAGAGGCTTGTGTTTATATTATATAGTCTGGCAGATGGTGTTCTTGACACCTTAGGATGACTAACGAAGCAATTTTCATGGATATATATTGTATGAACGAGGCAAATGCATTTCAGCTTGATACAATTATGAGATCGAAAAAGCAGACGTGTTTGGTCAGCTCTCTTGACAATGATCATTCCATTCCATGCCACTTTAGTATAAATAATTCCATGATAGGTAAAATTGCATGGATAGGAATTGTGAATCTTGCGTACCAAACTAGAAAATGGTAGCATTTTTCTTAAAATGATTTTTGTTCTATTTTATCAGAGTAAGATTTTTTTTAGCTTTCTAACTCTTCTTTGTTTGTGAATATCCAATGACTATTTAATAGGTAGATGCCCATATTCAACAACTTGACCAATATATGAGAAAGTATGAAGAACTTCGGCGTGGTAGGTTCCCTCTGCTTTCAGAATCTTTCGGTTTATTAGCATGTGATCTCGAAAATTTTCCCCAGCTTATGATAAGTTGGGGTCCAGAAAAACGCTATTCCTATGTAATGGATTCCCTGATTTGGGTTAATTGTTGCAGAAAGAGAAAGTGCTGCTGCAACTGGAACACCTGCCCCAAACTCTGATGGCAGTGGTAAATCTGGCAAGGGCAGTGACAGTGGTAGAGGGGGGCGTAAAAAGTAAATATCTTTACTGGATTCTTGGCTCTCACTGCTTGAATTATCTAAACTTGACAGTTATACCCTTGTGACCATTTCAGTAACGCTTTTCTTTTGGGTTGGATGGTTGTTTTTAGTTTACTTTATATTTTGAGCTTTATATACTGGATGTAAATTGAAGCTGTTAACCACACCCTCCACCTCCTAAAAAGAAGAAAGAAAGAAAAAAAAATTGTAGGACTTCAGATGGTAATAGCACGGTAAGGGCTAGGAGCAGGTTTCCTCCAAGTATAGAAGAAAGTAGATCACAACATCTGCATTTTGGAAGCTACTTTTATCTCCCTGTATTTTGAACTAGGATGGCTCTTTTTTTCCTTTTACGTAGTTGCAGTTTCATTATCTTCTTGACTGAGCTCAGAAAATTAGTCTTTTTGAAGGAGGAAAGAGATGCATTTATGTGAACTTGTAGTGTGCAATCAAATTTATGTTGCAATGTAAATGAGCTCAACTCCTAAGGTTTTGAACAGAAGTTGCAATGCATCAGAATGTAGTCTCTCCTTTTTTTCCGCTT
>JAOTQG010030967.1:0-15311 GCA_025631175.1 Iris virginica
GCCTTCTATACTCTCCCTCTGCACTTTGGCCAGAGATTGGTTTTTGGCATTTGGTTCGGGCTGTTTTGGATTTCCAAAGGTGCCTCTTTTATTTGAAGAAGCAAAAGCAAACATGATTTACAGGTGGAAACTAGTTTTTTAAAAACTTCCTGAATTAAGGTTGTTTTGGTTTTTCTAACTGTAACCCTTTATCCATTGTTTCTCTCTAACATATGGGGTCTCTTTTCGGTCTGCTTCCTCCCATTTTGGGATGTGATCTATTTTGGATGAAAGTGTAACTTAAATATGAGTACTGAAGGCAGTTTGTGGAATCTATTCTTTATCTTTCTCAAGGACATGATGCCAGTCATCTAAAGTATTTTGTTGAAGCATGGGTGAATTTTTTGTTTTTTTAATGGTGGTACTAGACTTTCATTTCTTATCGGATATAGCATTCTATTACTCTGTTCTTCTGATGAGGATTATTTCACCTTTTGGTTTGCTTTGGTTATCCAATTATATACTCTTCTTCATTTTCTTTTAGTTTCAGTTCTGCACACTTATTCATTTAGTAGCTGTTCATTCGAGACCCTTACAATGTTTTAATCTCTCATTCTTAATTATGGATTGTGAGGCTCACAAGTCTTGTATAGTAATAGTTTTATCCTTGATGGTATATGGAAGAACTATGTAACAGAAGTTCCCCGGGTCCTTGAATGTGAATATTTTATCATGCAACTCAGCCTGTTTTTCTCACTGCATTAACTTACTGGACATAGTCAATATGAGTGTTAAGGAACACTGCTCATTTAAAGATATTTGCTTGACAAGCATTTCTGATGCAAAACAAGGCTTGTATCTCATTGAAGAGCAAGTGCATGCGGGCAACTGTCATGGACTAGCTTTATCATGATAGAAGGTAAGTTTGATTCACTTATAGTATATTATACCTTCATTTATTGATTTGTGTTAGAATCTAACACACTTTGGTGACATATTTACTACGCTGATGTTATATGTCGCTTGATCATAATGTTTGGTTTCCTTGTTAAAATTTCATATGTAAGTGCAGCCGTAGTTCTATGTTTGTGATCTTCTACCAGTGCAGTTATATCATTTGTGCTCGAACTCATGTAAAATAGGTTAAGTTTCTCTGAAACCTCTTTGGTCGCCTAACGGTCGCGAAATTCTCCCCCGGTCCTAAATGACCCTCCATTTTTGAGAAAATATTTGTCCCAAAATGAGTGTCAATTTTCTAATAGTTACTAAATTCCTCTTTGCCATTCATCATGTTCACTATTCACTCGCACTGCTATAATGATACCACTAAGGGTAAATATGTTTCACTAATATTACTTATGTGTCAAACTTTCATAATGTCCATGATAAACTCAAAATGGACACTTATTTTGGGACTAAGGGAGTATTTTAGAAAGGTTTTTCAATTTCTTGCTGCTTTTGTTTTCTTATAGGGTCAGTAACCTAGTGCAATTAGTTTGTCTTTCTGTTTTTTGGTTTCCCTCTATGCTTTGGATATTTATTCTGAAATGGCTTTGTAGGGATGAAAGCTTGAGAATTTGGAAAGTCTAATTTTAATGGAAAGAGAATCTGAGAAATTCCTTTTGGAGTTGATTTCCTTGGCATCATAAATTCAGAGTAGTATGGAATTATGGATAATTTTAAGTAAGGAAAGGATGATGTGCAGGATGTTGTCAGCCTGTAAAAGGTATTGGAAGTGCAAGGGAATTTGCTTGTACAGGCGGTAGAGCCATGCTGGGATCAACAGAAAATATCCACTCGAGCTCGATTTTTCCTCATAACCGAGCCCCAGAGATCAAAGGTTTGCAAAGTTCTTTATTACCGTTCATCAAATAAAATTTCTCAAGTAAAAAGAGGAACCTGGAGCAGTGATCTGATTCTTGCTGTAGATATTATATGTTAAATGGTTTATTCCCCGGGCCTTTGTTTTTGGTGAACTGAGGGTAATCGAGTTGGCTGTATATGGTATCATGTTATTGCACCAGCAGGGGATCATCAAAGAGCTGATTTGATTCAGCAGATTTTAAAGGCTAGTGAAGAATTTGGATTATTTCAGGTTTGTTTGTACCAAAACTTTGTCATAGGGTCCGATCTGAAGGTTTTTGCCTTGATACAAAAAAGTACAAATGGTCATGCTGACTGTTTCAATAACTCATACCAGGCTGTGAATCTCTTATTTAGATGTTAAAAACAGGTGATCAACCATGGAGTGCCAGAAGATATAATTGAGGAGATGAAGAGCTTGTACAAGGAGGTCTTCAACATGTCCGCAGAGGACAAGGAGAATCTTTACTCTGAGAACTTTACCAAGGATTGCAGGCTCTACACGAGCGGTTTAGACTTTAGGAAATAGGAGGCTCATCTTTGGAAGGATACTCTAAAGCATGCTTGCCACCCCTTGGATCATCGGCACGTACCAGCTTGGCCTGAAAAGTCAGCTGGTTACAAGTATGTTCTGTTTTGAAATTTGTGGTTTAAATGTTGATTATAAAGAGTTTTTGTTAATAATTTCTCTATAATGATAATTAAGAGAGGTAGTAGCAAGATATGCAGTTGAAGGAAGGTGGGATTGAAAATTTTGGATCTGATGGGTGAAGGACTTGGACTACAAAAAAGGTATTTTGAAGGAGAACTGACCCATAATCAGGGAATGACAACTAATTACTACCTGCCATGCCCAAACCCAAGTTTGTCCATGGGTATATACGGACATACCGACCCTAACCTCATAACACTGCTTCAGCGAGATGTTGCCGGGCTATAAATTCTCAAGGATGGTCAATGGATTGGTTTTGACGCTCTTCCCAATGCATTCGTCGTAAATGGAGGTTACCAACTACAGATGTGCCTCCATCCTTGATCCCCCCCCCCCCCACCCCTTTTTTTTTTTTTGCCTTTTGAGGGAGGAATGAGAAGGGATTGAACCTGAGACGGGCATTACAATGGACGACCACTGGACCATTCTGCTTGATTTAGTAAAGATGATTTTTTTACTTTGTCTTTGAGTTTTACATCGGAGCTACTAAAGTTAACAATCATCTTATTGTCAAATTGCTTGCAGAAATTGAACATAAAACAGGTGATCAACCATGGAGTGTCAGAAACTACCATGCAGGACGCGATGAAGTTGTACAAAGACTTTTTTCAGCATGTCAGATGAGGAGAAGTTAACCTACTGCTGAGATGACCCCACGAGGATTTGCAGGCTCTACACGAGCAGCTTAAACTTTGCTCAAGAGGATGCTCTCTATTGGAAAGACACTTTGTCACCCTTGTCATCCGTTACACAAGTACACTCCACATTGGCCTGAGAAACCAGAGGTACCTTACTTCAACCCAAACTAAACAATATCTACAGCTTGCATTACCAAAAACATGTATAGCATCATGAAATTTTGAACAGTAGTGGATTTGTTTTCAGGGAAGTGATCGGGAGATACACAACTGAAGTGAGGAAGATGGGGTTAGCAATTCTGGATCTGATCAGCAAAGGAACAGGGCTTAATGAGGCTGGCTTTGAAGGGATACTGACCTAGAAGCGGGGAATAGCAATTAATCACTACCCTGCTTGCGCAAACCCAAGTTTGACAATGGGAATACCTGGACACTTTGACCCCAACCTCATGACCATCCTTCAACAAGAGGTCTATGGCCTTCAACTCCTAAAGGATGGTCAGTGGCTCAGTGTCGAGCCTCTGCCCAAAGCATGCGTGGTGAACTTATTATGCAGGTATATTATTGGGCCCTTTGTAGTACTGTTTAAGCTTTTAGATGAGTTGGGTGATCGTAAACTTTTGTTTGGTTTTGGTGTAGGTTGTGAGCTACGGGAAGCTAAAAGGAGCAGAACATTGGGCTATAACAGATGTAAGTGCTGCCCGGACATCGATCGGCACTTTTTTCCGGCCTCTTGATCCTTAGGTGGTGGAACCTGCATAGGAGCTAGTTACTGCCAGCAATCCACCATGGTTCAAACCCTTTGTTTACAAAGAGAATCTTGACAATTACCGTGGTGGGAAACCTGTAGAAGCTTATCAGCTCCGAGCTTGAATCGAATTTGGAATCTGTGGTGGCGAGGCTTATGGTGGTGCGCGCGGTGGTGCCGGAAAACTTGAACTATCAAACTGTAAAAGCCCATCGAGAAAAAATAACACCCGACTATCGAAAATGACTCGAAATTTTGACTATCAAATGTAAAACTTTGATAGTTTGGATGTTACATTTTCTAGACGATATTTTACTTTTGATAGTTCAAATAATCGAGTCATTGGTTCCATCCGAGGTTTTTATGATCTCTTTTACAAGAAGATACACAATAAGCAAATGTGATATGATAATTCCTTGGGTCAAATTTTGTTAAATTAGTGGAGAAAGAAACAATGAACACTTGTCAAAAATAAAAATCAACGAAATATTATTTCCGTGAAGATTTGATTCTCTTTTGTGATGATAGTTCTCGGAAGAAACTATGAAATGATTCTGGCTTTTGAAGATGTGATTTTTGATTACATGTCCGGCCGGTGATTGCAACTGTTGTAGTTAAGTTTCAGAGTGAAGTGTCAATTCCTCTTAGTTGGGGTTTGTCCGGTTTTATAGGAGTTGGGGGTACTTATTCGGCTGCGAATCACAAAATAAAATGCGAATAGCTATGAACATGAAATTTATTTTATGGTTTATAATTAATATTTTGTGATTTACAACGGTTGATATTTATGGTTTAGAATTAAAATTTTATGGTTCACAGTTCATCACGTTTATATTTATGAATGACAATTGATATTTTATAAATTTATGGTTCACGATTGAAATTTCACGTGGTTCGCACGATTCGCATTTTATTTGTAATTTTTATTACCTAGTAGCCGGTGAATATCGACTAAAGAACCCAACCAAGTTCCAGCCGCCCTGGCGAATAACGACCGAAACTATAACAGTCGTTGGGTCGTAAAATTTCTGTGGTTGTGGGATAAGTTCCGACCCGCGCGAAAGGTGTAGCACTCTGGGCACAGTCTCGGGAAAGGGGCTTGGTGAGATATATAGACATGTATAGTGCAACACTAATCAGTCTTAAACAAACACTCCCTCCAACCTGATGTTTTGCTGTGGGCACCAAAATGTCCAACCTTAATTCTAACAAAATGATGAGAGTAAATCACATTCCCTTGAGATAAAAGGAATTTCGCCAGATTTGATATAAGGAAACTGATTAAAAATATGGCCATGCGAGATTTAATGTGTATCGAGTGAAATTGGGTGGGGGTGTAAATTGTAACAGAGGGGAGCCGGATCCCCAGCAGGATATGGTGTCACAACTTTTCTCGAAACAAAAACGGATAGGAAATATACTGACCAACCAGAATAATCTAGTATAAAGATTACTAGTGAGGTTCACAGGGGTGCGAAAAGACGGCAAATTTTCTCTGTTCAACTGATAGTACATATGCATAATAATAGCTCACCAATGTGTCCATGAAAGTATAAATAAAGCCAATACCTAACTGGAGAATGCACCTGTTTTTTGTCAGAAACAGGAATATCAATAGACTTCAACATGCCATTGTTTGTTCTTTTTGAGCTGTGAGAGCTTCTCATCCCAGCTCTCCCCTCTCTGCTCCGCAACTCTCTTTAATGTGTCTTGGATCCCAGGCATCATCCCCTTAAGCCCACAGAAGTAGATGTGGGCCCCTTCGTCCAAAAGTTTGAAGATTTCATCGCTGTATTCTTCAATTTTATCCTGAACATACATCTTGCCTCCATTCTTATTCTTTTGCTCGCGGCTAAGAGCAATGTCATATCTAAAATTATCCGGGTAATCTTGAGCATACTTGGTGAACTCCTCATCATAGAGAAGACTGTCGGTGTTGGCCACTCCAAGGAACAGCCATGCAAGACCACCAAACTTGAACTCGGGAACAGATTCCATGAACATGCGCCGAAGGTAGCCTCTGAATGGAGCCACACCCGTCCCAGTACCAATCATAATGTGGGTGGCCTTTGTATCATCTTCTGGTAAAAGCATTATCTTTCCAGAAGGACCTGCCCAAAGATAAACATATTATCAACAAGGCAGAAGAAACATGTTAATTGTCAAGTTCTGACCAGAGATGGCAATCCTGATTCAAGACCTTGCATTTACTAACCAAATAAGCTACCCAACAGCGGGTTGCTTGAACAGGTTTTACTGGATAAAACTTAAACAAGCACTTCATGCATGCAGGTCCGGGTGAAAGTCTATACTGTTGAACTTATGGTATAAGTTTGAACAATAACAGCACAGTGATGTTTATTAAGTGTAAAGAGTTCTAGTTATTGATAGGGACCAAAGACACTTCAAACAATTCAAGTGTGCTGTGAAAGACTTCAACAGTGACCTTGGGGTCTTAGGTTCCAATCCAATACGAAGGAGCCATACTTCCTATTCTGTGTGTGTGTGTATATATATAGCTAACCACAAATCATCCAACCAATGAGTGGAGGTTAGTTCTCTCTCATGGTCACGTCCCAATGTTCTCATGTCAAAATAAAAATCTCAAGCAATCAGTCGTAGTCAAAACCCTGAATGGAAGAATTCAAAATACAAAACCATATCTATTGTATTTAAGATTCAAATGCACCAGCATCCTGCCTTTCCATTTGCTGACCTATTGAGGTATTCATCAAAATACAAACCCTTGTATTAAAGATTCAAATCCACCACCGTTTCAATACCCAAAAGTCCCAAATGCAAGAAATCAAAATTGGCATCAATTTTAATTGGGTCGTCAGTCGCACTGCAAATATCCAACATGAAATTTGGAACTTCCACTGAGGTTTTAATGGAAATGTAATGCAATTGATTAAGAAAGTGGTGGCATCAACCATCATTTTCACATTCATCAGTGAAAACCAACTACCAAATTCAAAAAAAAAAATTGTCTAGAATCATATTTGCAAAACTGCAAGATGCTTCGTGACCATTTCAATAATAGCTATTGCCTATGCCTGTATTCCAAGCTAGTGACCTAGTAGAATTAAGGTACTATCAAAGTAAAAAAGTTGGCCAATCAAGTGAAAAACAATGATGAAAACATGAAAGTTCTTTACTGATCTTCTAGCTACTCCCTCTGTCTCAATTATATTGGTCAAGGGACAAAAGTTCGTAAATTAAGTTTGAGTAATTAATGCATTCATTTTTTTTCTTTTTTCCACTTATACCCTCATTAATGGTTAATTTGACTTTAATGCAATTGATTTACTTTGTAAATACATTGTATAATTAGGAGTATAATGAGAAAGTAAGCAATAAATGTCTATTGAAAATTGAAGTGGCCAAAAATTTGAGACAAACAAAATAAATGAGACGGAGGGAGTATTAAATTTATAGGAGTATGCTGTATGCAGCCATTTGACCAACTCTGCTAAATCAAAACTAGTCCAAGAGTTTGCCAACTTGAATGAGTGCAGTTAATTTATAGGAATGTACTAAGCAAATAGACGTAGCTACACAAGTTTCACTATATGAAAAAACTGTTTCTGAGAAATAGAGGAATTATAAAATTCAGAACTAATTTCGAGAGATTTGGAGGCATCACACCTGTTATTTTGATTTTGTCACCAGGCTTAGAGTCACACAGGAAATTACTGCAAACACCTTTCTTTGATGGGTCTTCCTTTCCTGTCTCGGGATCATAATATACAGCACGGCGGACACACAAACTGGCTGTCTTGCCATCAAAAAAGTCTCCATATCTAGTGGATGCAATTGAATAAAGACGAACATTCTGTGGCGCCCCCGGTTTCTTCGGATTTTCACCCTATGAAAACAACAAACATGTATTCAGTACACATAAACTGCTTTAATACAGCCTACTGATCATTGATATAGACATGTGCCACGAGGAAACTGATAATCCTACTCCCACCTTCTCAAATAGAGAGGGACGGTTTTTGTTTGTCCCAAAAGGACAAGGAGGTTTTAGTTTACGAATGTATTTCTTAGCATAATAACTTTAATACCCAATTAGCTTGTGAATGAAAGTAATAAACTAAGATGAACTAAAGCAAGTTCAAATTGTGGCCACACGACTTATAAGCATTTTAGAAAGACAGTAAATTTTTCAACCATCGTCTTTATTGTGACCTATATGGTGATTTGGCATTGGATCACATGAAATGGCGGAAAATGATTCATGTAGCCGACCCCAAGATGATTCATGTAGCTGACCCCAAGATGATTCATGTAGCTGACCCCAAGTGATTGGGATTAAGGCTTTGTTGTTGTTCTTGTTGTCTTTAGTTTGCAGTAAGTCAAAGCTTTCCTCTCCTCGTGGGACGGAGGGAGTAGCTTAAAGAAGGGAAACTTCATTAAGAGTTTAAAATTATCTTAAGATTTAATGTTATATTAAGGTAAGCATCAAGTAGAATCTATATGCTTTGCGCTAAACATGAACTGAGACATGACAAAGAAATACTCGGACAAACAAAAAGAAAGTGAAAACTCATACCATGAATGCCATGTTACATGGATTTTTCAGAATGTAGCTTCTGTAGGAGTATGGGTACAGCATTTGTAATAGCTCAACAGTTGACTAATTTTTTACTCGTAATTGTTCATTAAAAAAATGTATATGTTCCTTCATTGCAGCATAGTTGCACGAAATCAAAAAACTTCCCTCATGAACACTATAAATTATTATTTTTTTAAAACTGCGTTTGTATCATAGTTGAAATCAACCAGGCTAGGAGTCAATATTTGTGTCTCAACATCTTAGAATTTGAGGATTACCGATTACATGTTGCCTACAGACAGAGCAAGACTCAATCCACCGTCATCCCTCACAACTGCATATACAGATCTTTGATCCCTTTCCTATCCAAGAATCACTATTTGTGTAATCTAAGGATTATCAACCACAATGTCAAAATCATCAGCTCATGCTTAGAAATAACTGAATAAGTAGTTATTTTTTATTACAATAAACCCAATACTTTCTTTCTATGATTGCAAACTTGTGCATGAGCTCAAGTATGCAAGGATGGCATGAACAAACGTTCTCAACTCAATAGCATTAATCACGAGTAAACTTCTATTACAATTAGCAGGCGAAGTGAAATTTCATGTATTACACAAAATATGGATGAATGCAAGTAGATGGAGCTTCAGCTAAAACTAATTTAAAAAGCCCAAATTTAGAAATTGTGATGTTTATTTATCTCCAAGAACTAGTAAAATATATGGAGCCTTCAACATCATATCTATTTGACTCAGCTAGACAGTAGGAGACAATCTTAAAACAGTGCAGAAAAGTGGAGAGACAGGTATCATGTAAAAGGTTATAGATGATCAGAAAACATCCCTAGTATTGATTCACGGACCACATAGTGGAAGCAGAAAAAAGACTTCCATTAATAGATGATGCAGAAAAACCATAAAAAAAAGTTGCAGTGATGAAGTGAAGGTTATGCAAGGACAGCAGAAAGTATGGAATGTATGACTTACAGGAGGAATCACACCATAACTTTGTCCTTCCCAATAAGGAACGTTCCCACCATGATCAATCACAACGTGACAAGTCTCTCCAGGAGCTTTTGGACCAACAATCCTCTCGACCGAGACGATAGTTGCTGTGTATGGTTCCTTGGGTTTGAATATGTTCAATGGAGGTTCTTCTGGAGCTTCAAGTGATAAAGGTGCAACTGTAACCTTGGATTTGCTGGCTTGTTGCACAGACAAGCAAACTATAGACTGCTTTCTTGATGGTACATTCTTGATTCTTAAATCCAGAGGAAAATTAGACGTCCATGACTTATCTTGATAGCTAATGCTTCGTGTCTGCAATAAAACAAATAAAGTTTCCTTAAATTAACATACAAGCACCCCAACAAGTAGAAAAATTCTCTAGTTTTATGTAACATATCATGCAATAAGATCTCATAAATAATCAACAGCCACCTGCAGTGGCTTCAGGTGAATTGTCTAATGTACTCTGATCACACTATATTTTTTCTTTCAAGATTCATGAAGAAGGTAAATTATTCAAAAAGAAAATTGTAGATGGTAAATGGGTAGGAAGTAGTGACTACAGCATTAAACTATCAATATGAGTTACTGAAATAATTCAAAAGACTCTACAATGACCACAATCACAACATATATCATATTTTCAATTCATGTGAAACATTTGTGGTTAAATATGTCATAGTGAAGAATTCAAATTAAAAAATGTTTGCCTTATTAAATAAGTACATCGGCAATATTCAAACCAGTAATACTTTGGTTGATTTTTCCACTAGCGTTTCCAGAAACCATAAAAGCATGCTTGGATAGTGGTTACCACAATTTTTTTTAAAGCTTGTGATGAGCTTAAAAAGCAACAAACATGCCTTTCATGAAATTAGGGAGATATTAATTGGAGAAAAGGGAGAAATGGCCATCAAACATAATCAGGTTATATGAAATAACCCCCAAGAAAATTGCAATGGAGATCATAAACATGAAATGGAAAAGCTAATCACCCAATATAAGGTTCTTCAAGATTAAACAAAATCTCTGAAAACAATCACAACTTGTACACTTTAGACAGTTTTCCTTTAGGCTACTATGAATATATCTGGCTGAAGTTCTACATAACTGGTCTCATTTAAGTTTAAAAGGAAAAAACAATCAAGATATTAGAAATTTTGTTCGCAAATGTGTTACTAGCAAAGCAAAGGAAGATGCACAGCATACCCAAAGTACCGGAATCAAGTGAACTTCATAAAAGTTGTATGTAGCGCCATTACATGCTATTCATTTCCAATTTGATTAATTCTTTTGCGGAATAGATTAACTTTGGGTTGTTAAAGCAGCATAATGTTCTAAAACAGATTCAATCACAAGAGCCACTTGTAGATTAAACTCAAATTAGTAGGTTTACCCAAACAAAGGTTCTCTCAAACCAAGGAATAATTGATTAACATGCTACCCTCTTCCCATAAAGCATCATAATTTGACTGTTCAGAGTCAATTTGGTTGAACTTGATTTACAATTGATACGTTGCATTTGCAATTTCAAAAGTATAAATCTTATGGTTCATGGTGTTGAATGCATAAATAAAGGTTATAATGTTATTCTCTTAACTCTCGGGATCGTATGTAAGATATTAATCCGAAAATTAACTAACTTTAAAGGCCAAATGAGTACTTGGGAAAGGGGAGCGGTAGTAAAGTGAAAATCGGTAAAATGTCTTTTAAGAAGCTAACCTTTTCATAAATCAGAAAATTATTAATCCAACCAAAAGTCCTGAAATAGAAGTTCCAATACTAAGACACAAAATCTAACTTTTCTTTATAAGAAATTAAGAAAGTCAATACTTTGGAGCATAATAATCTTGAATCAGTCCACTCTACAGGCCGAACAAGCCCTAGGGACTAGTCAGAGTAATCCTCTCACCAAAACAGGAAGAGACCCCATGCCGTACACAAGCCATTGTCAGTGTCTTCACCAGAATTAGAAATCCACACAAGCTATTATACTAAAACCCACTCACTGTCGACTGTCGGTACACTACAAATCATAAGAAACTAAAGCCTGCTATCGTCATCTATTTTTCTTTTGAGCAGTAGCATAAAGAGTATCCCACGTTTGGTATGAAATCAGATAGTTCAAAATGAAGATTCCTTTCAAATGGGTCCCAACATTAATGTATCTTAGAAACCATCCTCATGAAAATTCTAACGACCAACATTGATCTGATTATCGAGGACAAAGAAAAGACAAGAGAAGAGCTACAATATTCTTTATAATAGCTCAAGATGGAGGTTACTCAATTCAGAAACAACAAAGCTCTATTAGCATTGTCATAAAATTGCGAAATTTGGGTTCTTTGGTATTAACGATTATCAGAATTTCTCCCAAGAGTAAACAAGTTAATTTCTTTGGGCAGATATGATAAAACCTGACAAAACATACTTAGAACTGAACTCAATTCACTAACATTAAACACCACAAATAGCAGGAAAAAGCAGGAAGCAAACAAAATAAGTCCAAGAAACAATCAACCCAGATGAGAAAATAGGAAAAATGAGTAAGTAAGCACCACCTCATATGCAGCAGATGGACGGAGAGAGGAATGGGTGTTATGAGGCACAGCTACAGCTGCCTACAACACACAAAAAAAAAAGGCCATTAATCCCACAGCTGACAGCACCACCTCTACAACATGAATGAAAGAAAACAGATTACTGAAATTGGCATTTGAAGGGCATAAAAACATACCTGAAAAACTGCAGAATGGGCCATGATCGGATCAAACCAAAAAACCCCACTTGAGACTAGAGAGGGAGAGAGAGTAGGAAGGCGCTTAAGGTTCTTTGGCTTTTGATGAAATGAACTGATTATATGTACTAGGAGAGTTGAAAATGATTTTGGCCTTTGGATTCTTCGATTGGGCAGTAAATTTAAGTATACTCCGGTGCCCACGCCTACCCGCCTGTATTTTACCAAATACCCCTCACTTGTTGGCTTTTGTTCCACTTACACCCTTGTGTTTAAAATTTTGAATATCTGACCACGTTGACCTTTTTTTATTTCCTCTTTTATTTTTCTTTTTTGTTGCAAATAATGTTACCAAATAAACGTATAAAATATTTTGGGTGCGTTTGAAATTTAAATAATCAATTTTTGGCATTATTTCATTTTGTTTTATTTTTAGTAGAAAATTAGATTATTTATTTGCTCTTTAAATTTTAAATAATTACTCCCTCCGTTTTATTTGACTGTCCATTATTTTATTTTGGAGAAGTTTAAAATAACTGTCCACTTTTCTATTTAATAATCGGACACATTATTTATATGCACAAATTTTATTTGGACCTAATTTTTATTTGATTATGTCCATAAAATTTACTTTTTTTAAAATAATGTGCAAATGTATAGGAGACAAATAAATTGAAACGAAGGAAATACATGATAGTGATGAAAGAGTGATAGTTGTAATTTAATATAATGTTTGATAAAATATAAAAGTAAATATATGGACGTATAAAAAAAAATAGGCAACTAAAAAAAGTATATTAAAAATAAATTAACTTACATACCGCATTTGTCTAAAAATATTTTTTTAAACAAGTAAAGTGAAGCAAATTTTATTCGAAAAAGGGTGCACATTTTGAAATTGATTTGTTATATGTTTTAAATTTGATAAATAAATATTTGCATCATCACACAAGCTCGTTAAACTAAATCTCAAGTCTGACTACTTAATTACAACTTCATCGACGCAAATTTTATGTCCCATTTCAAATCTCATTTCTGCTCCCAAACAAGAAGATATTACCACGTATTTATTTTATCTAAAAGAATGTTTGCATTAAATTGATTAAAATAAATACATAACATTATCTCATTATTTTAATACAGTAGGTGAGACAAAAAATTTAAACTCTTGAAAATCACTAATATCTTTCGTGCTAACAAGAGTCGTGATGAATACTATTTAAAATTGTTCATTTCAATAAGAATATGCATCAATGTATATACGATGACATTTTTTTTTAACGAGAATTGTTAGTGATTTCCACTTACTCCGTCGTGATTTAAATCGGTAACCTATTAAAACAGAATAGACTCTTATCTTTGAACCAATGACCTATTAAAAACAGAATAGACGTCTTATCACTAGACTGCATCTCGTTATTATGATCATATATAGTGGTTATGGAAAATAATTTACAAACCGACATTTTCAACCGACAAATCAATTGTATGCGGTGCAAATTTATACTTTGATATAAAGGTACAAGTCTGCACTGCATATGATTAATGTGTCGATTCAAAATGTGGGTATATGTAACATTGCTCATTGCTTATTCCAAGGGGAAACATTTCGTAATATATGCCCTTAAACATTGCCTTCTTGGGGCATTTGTAAGCATTTCAAAGGACATTATTGGGAAAAAAAAAAAACTGTCCCCATGGTTTTTCTTATAACCCAGTCCAGTGTCTCCACCTCCAGCCCAATTAATCCCCAATTGAAAATTATGACCCAATTAATCTCCCAAACCGAATTTTGAGTAAAAAATGAACAAGTGACTTGCACAATAAGGGGTATTTTGGTCAATTTATCAAAATTTTAATTTTCATAATATAATTCAGGATTAATTATATTCATTAATATCATAAACAATTACAAAAATAAAATAAAATACATAACAACAAAAGCGTGGAGAAGACCCCTTCGTCTACTTTGGCATTTTCGATCGGGCACATTAACACCTTGCAGCCCTAGCCCTCAAATGCCCGGAGAAGACCCCTCCCTACCACTACACCTTCTCCCACACCATCCGTTCACTTAAATCTGATCCACCCTTTGATGGGAGAGTACTCCTAGTAGCTCCATACCAATTACCAACAAAGAACTATCATGTTGGCAACTGTCAAGATTTTTGATTCTGAAGTTGCAAGGATGCTAAGATTAGGGTGACAGCATTTAGTTAATGAGTACCAACAATTAACTTTTTTTCCTTTTAGGGTACAAAGGCGGCGCAAAAGACCATGAGCACTACAATCACACCGAAATGTCACATATTTCTCATATATAGAGAAAAATAAGCTAGTGGGTACCCACTTTTGCCTTTGCTAATAGTTGCAACTGTTGAGGTATTCTCCTACAATTGTGATTGATCAGCTTGAAATTCTTTCAAGAGCTGCAGCGTCTGATGGTAGAGATTGAGGTCCATCCCGTCTACATTTCTGCCAACTCTTGCCTTCAATACTCCCTGAAATTAGAGAAAAGTACTAGCAGTTAACAACTAACAAATCCAATGAAGTTGATATATTATTCATTGTTATGTGTACCCAAGGTTTAAGGGTACAATGCACATAGTAGCATCTCTTTTCAGGTAAATCGGCTCTCCCCTTAGCTTAGGAAATGAGGGCCAACAATATGAATGGGCCGCGTGTGCAAAATTGTGTGCCAAAGTCGGGAGAGAGTAACGGTTCTGCGTAATTTTGAAGTTTGGTGTAAATGCTATGTATTTTTGAATACTACTCTTTTCATTGACCTTTGTTTCACACGTTATTACTGTTAGCATAGTTAACAAATAAGAATTATACGTAATACTTTTTTGTTATCATTATTTAATCAACTATGATATAGTATACTAATCTTTATACAATACATATACTAAAAAATACGAAAAAATAAAAAACAGACAACCTTATAATCATCTCCCTCATTATCTGTGGCCCCCACCCTAACCCCCACTCCCTTCCTCACTCAACCGGTCACCACCTCCTTCCGGTAACTACCGAACTCGCCACCAGACTCATCACAGC
>JAOTQG010031078.1:4795-15311 GCA_025631175.1 Iris virginica
TGATGTTTTGATGCTCTTTTACTTTGTAGAGTTGCGAGATCTAAGAAAACGAATTGGGAGATGAATTTGAAAATATCATGTGGTGAAAAATATACAACTTACCATTTTAAAAAGCACTTTTTGAAAATTAGTTGGCAAACCATATTCAATGGTGTAGCGAAAATGCGAATGTTTAGATAAATGTGCAGTAAAACTAGAAAAAAATAAGATTCATACTCAACAAATACGAGAACAGTCAAGTAGTTTCTATAGTGCAGAAAGTGAGAGAATTGCCTAAGATAGTTTGGTCATGTTCAAAATACGCTCCTTAGTGTTTTAGGAGTATAAAGAGACTGCAGGAGTTGCAGCTTCAACTTTTTTTTTTTATAATACAAATGAAGGTTGATTTCACTATTCATTGATTTGATTTTATGAATAATAAAATCAATCATTCAATCTGTATTTTTTCAAAATTTCTAATCATTGATTCGAACAATCATTTTCCTCATTTTTCAATTTTCAGTTTCTTCATTATTTTAATTATTTTTTTATTTATAATATAAAATTTATTATATTATATTTATAAATTTTATGTTAATTAAAATGTTAGTAATATTAAGTTACTTTTTTGCACTCGGACGCAAAAATTACACTAGTCATATACTTTTCATGAGTGATCCCCTTAACTGCTAGTGAATGGAAGTGAAGGTTAAAAGATAGCAACCGTAAATAACTTGTTTAACAAGTAAAGATAAAATAAAGCCAATGTGAGAGTGTGTGAGCGGAATGAACGAGATTAGCTTTATAAAAATTGATGATGCAAATTTTATAGTAGAGAAATAATGAAAATAGTATGACAAACAGTTGTATATATATTGGTAGCCGCTCAAATGAGAACCTAAATATTATAGGAAACATATGAATTTATCTCGATCGTTGAATTTCTGAACGCAGTAAAAATTTTCAGTACTGTGTCGGTGAATTCTCGAACACAGTAAAAGTTTGAGAGTTAGAGATATTTGACTCAAGATATTTTCAAGTGGTTCCAAACAAACCGCAAGTACGTCCACCCCTTGTCCTTTGACATACAAAGCTTATTTTCAATTACTATCAATTTCTATACAACTTAAAAAATTCTCAAAATTTTTATCACAGTGGTACCGCAATTGTGTTCTTTACAACCTTATAAACTTAACAATAAATGAAGACAAATCACTAGAAATATTACAAAAATGCTTCTTATGAAACTTCTAATCTAAGCTGAAAGAACTCTTGCATAAACAGATGAAGTAAAACTTAATCTTGAATTAAGCAAATGCTTAAATATTCAAGTCTTCAAATGTGGTTGTGATGAATGAAGTTTGAGAATTGTTATTTTGCAGATCTTTGAAATGAGCTTCAGGGCTAGTAAATGCATATTCTCAAAACAGTCTCCAAACTGCCTTGTGTTTAAAGGCTTTGAGAAATAGAGTTGTTGGAGTCAAATGTTTCATTTTCTCCATTTTGACTGCTTTTTTCAAAAGCAATCTCATTTTAACCGATCTAAATGACATGTCCTTTTGATTGTGGATCAATCAGATGATGTCTTTTGTATTGTTATCTTGTCCATGTGGCCTTCTTATTCCATTGAATTAACTTTGATTTCTAATTTACATATTTATGTGATTATACATGAGTTAGCTGTTGGGTCGGAGACTTAGCTCTTGAAAAAGTAGTTGGTTTGTTGAGACTAGCAGTGCTTTGTAATTGTAGTGTACTAGACATTGCTGCAGCAATCTTCAATATTCTGATCATTCAAACCTTGCTGCTTTAACTAAGCCTTGCTGTCTGAACCTTGATTTAGAATATTCTTGATTATGGATCTGAGTAGGAGATCAGATTCTACACTCACATACTAATGGGATCCACTAACAATGAGACCCATCAGTATGTGAGTGATGACATAAATAATGACACACCAAATGTCATAGGAAATCCAAACTCTCCGAGTAGAGCCAAATCTCTAAAGATTGCAATAGAGAGTTAAATGTTGATTGTTAACAACTAACTAAAATTCTTGTACATAGGTTTGACCAGCCCAAGTGAAACTTTGTCGTAAAAGTTAGACATATATAATGGGTTCTATTGTATAAACGTCATTTTGAATGTAACTAACGTCAATTGAATGGTTGACTGTTCATCCACTTATTAGCATTTTTGTAGTACAAGTGGGGGTATGCTAAATGCCAATTTATGTGTATGTATATTCGTTCATACAATGTGGCCTGTTAACCTTCTACAATTTGAAATAATTGTTTAATCAAATACAAGTCTAAATCTCAATTCTCAAGGGACGTGTAATGAAAAATAGGAATTTATTCTTAAACATGAAAATAGCACCACGGACAGAATTTCATGTGATTGATATACAGAATAATTTCCGAATTACAATTCCATCTCCATGCATCTTACATTCTTGCTGCTACCCCTTCACTTCTGTTCTAAGCTTCAAGCTCCAATCAATTACTTCTGATCATGGGCCAGAACAATTGGCTACAGGATTTTTTCTTTTTCTTCTTAAAAATCCGCTTGCTTTAGAGCATGCTCAAGTTCCATCGTCATCATCGGAAATCAAACAATCTTTTATTTGCTCCCTGAAAATAATTTTTAAGATCATGAAACTAAACGTTAGTGCCCAATCAAATCCAAGGCCAGCAGAATCCCACAGAAACGTTGTGCAAACAGCATTAGACATAAGTAGAGCTTGTAGGCACGTTCCATGATAAGGGAGCTGCAATTTTCCTCCCAAGAGCAGAGTCAAAAGATTTTGTTTGGAAGTTTTTTTTGCTCGGGTTAAAACAGAACAGTTTTCCACAAACGTCCAGAATTATGAAGAACATGAAAAAACATGTGCAAAAACACAGTTTGTATAAATAAGCATGGCTCCCATAAAGATTGACAAGATTGCAAAGCTAGCTAACAATACATGCATTATATAATTTATATTTGATCTCACCTTAGCCATCTTTGGTTGCCTTGTCCATCCTTTTCCCGAGAAATGATCGTCTGTGGTAAAAGTGAATACAAGTGTTCCATAGAGGATGTTTCCTTTGGAAGTATCTGAAACTCACAACTAGAACAGCAGGCAGCTCTAAAAACTCCAGGGTTTATTTCGCCATTATCAAAACCACTTGAATCAATATATGTGGTTTTGGGAATGGGACTGCTGCAAATTGGACAGAATGACTGAGGGGGAAGAGATTCATTTGGCTTTAAGTTAAATTTCTTTTGACGTCTCTGGGTTGCCAAATGAACATTTTCGCCGTGAGCTTCTGGAATCGTATTAAAATGGAAGGGTGTGAGCTTTCCAGCTGTCCTGACAATTGTGCACTCTCGAGAAGGATTTTCTTCCTGAAACGAGAAAAGTGCACAGATCATTCAGTTTCAACACTTGGTTTCAACTTCACAGAAAGTACCAGAATTCACAGCTATGAAGCTGTGTATCAACAAAATACCAGTGGCTCGAATTTGCTATCTTATCTACCTGCAAGAGTTTCACAAATGATGAGATTAAGCCATTTATGCCAGCACGAGGACCATTGAACACGTCAGCAGTCTTTAAACTGCCCTGCCAAAATAAAATTAGTCCAACATGGTGTAAAGTTTGATGATTCGACCAGAAACCATTCTATACATTATGATATGTTCAAATAACTGTACAAGAAATAGGATGGCATTAAGTTATATACAAACCTATCAATGCTACAAAGCATGTTAAGCTCTTGCAAGAGACAATCACGCAGAGGGAGCACCACTGGAATCTCCCACCTTGCATCAACATATTGAATATCTGCCGCTAAAGAGTACCCTTGGCCCTGAAGCAAATAAATTATTATTTTTTAACAACTGAACCATTACTCCTCCACAATATTATAATACTAGCATATAATTATTTTTAGGGTTAATCTCATTTTAGGTCCTAATGTTTTCATGAGCTCGCAAAACGAGCCCCCCGGTTTCAAACTTTGCCATTTAGACCCTAATGTTTAATTTTTGTTGCAAAATAGGTCATTTTGGACGGTTTCCGTCAAAAAGTAATGGGGGGCATGTCACCTGCAAAACACGTGAGTTATTCATGAGCATTAATGTCATTTTCCCCCGAAAGAAACTATAAGGCCTAAATTAAAATTTGTTTAAATAAATCTTAAGTTTTGTAAAATTTGCACTTTAATTAATTTTTAAAAAAAATAATATTATTTTATATTTTCTCAATTAAATTAAATTTCAATTTTAAATCATTAATTATAATTAAAAAGTTAAAAAGTATTTAAATAAAAAAGAATACCTTAATTAAGATACTAATTATATCATGCTTTATTTAAACATATCAAATTATATCCTACCATTAATTAAGATTAATACCTTAGCTGGAAATAATTATTTAAATCATTACATTTGATATAGTTAGATAATTGATCGGAAATATTTTACATCATAATTTCCCACAACCAACACTAGTTCATCAAAGGACTGGCACAATGTAGCACAACCATTGCCAACAAAAACTGATCGGGAATCAACTGCTTCCTTCTTTGACTGACTAGCTGAAGTAGTAGCAGGACCTGGAAGGACGGCACCCATCTCCTTTTCGACTTTGGCCTGCATTTCTTTAAGAGCAGCAGCTTCGTCCTCCATTTCCTTCAGCCTCTTCTTCATGATGGGTATTGGCAGCAACCCCTCCTCCTCCTCCGATTCCTCCCCCCTCTTGTCTCTCCCTAAACCAAAAATTCCGGCCGGAAGAACACTAAACCCTCCCATTCTATTCCAAATTAAATTCCACTAAACCCTCTGATTCTTCATAACGGCCTCACCAGATCTCCCCACCTCTTTCATCTCATTCACATACCCAAATTCCGAACCAATTACAAGCAAATTCACATGAAATTCACCATTAACCCAACCAAGAAACATAATTATAATAAGAGATAATCAGATATGGGACCCTAACTGTAAGAAAACAACCCTAACTTCTTGAGTTCATTGACGGCGGCGGTGGAATCGGCGTGCTTCTTGCAGAATCGGGTGGCAGCGCATGTGGCCGAAAAGGGCATTCCAAGACCAGAACTTCTTGCCGCACTCGCTGCAGGGGCGGGTGATCTTAGATTCTTGGGGGCAGTTGGGTCTGGTTTCTTGCCATAGTTCTTGGTGGTCCCGAGGCGGAGCATTTTGGTGTGTTTCTTTCTTGGGTTTTGTGGGTATTTGACGGAGGAAGAAGTACGGAAGTTGGTGGGGGTGGGGGGGAGAGGTCAGAGGAGTCGAAGGTGGGTCGACGAAAGATCTCTTGGCCTTCAGGGGATGGTGGGCGGAAATGGAAGTCTGAAGAATTAGTAGTTCCGGTGGTTATGTAATCGATATTCATTGCGTGTGTAAAGGTGTTTGCGGAGGACAGAGAGAGAGGGAGATGGGGGGAAAATTAAGGTTTATTTTTAAAAAAATTCAATTTAGGCCTGAAGTTTATGTTGGGTGGAAACTGGAAAATGACCTAAATGTCCACATCTAAATCACGTCAACCGTCCGTGCCATGAGGTTTAGTTTAATTTACACGGAAACCATCCAAAATGACTTATTTTGCAATAAAACTAAAACATTAAGGCCTATATGGCAAAGTTTGAAACCGAGGGGCTCGTTTTGCGAGCTCACGGAAACATTAGGGCCTAAAATGGGATTAACCCTTGTTTTTAATGGGTTGTCTTAGGCCCTAGGAATGCAAACAATTCTCAGATGGCTCAAGTAAACTCTAACAAAATCTGGCAGGGCACGGAAGTAAATCCAGCAATACTTTTACAAGCTTCTACCGTGAATACACCAACCGGAGGCCAACAGAAGAAACTGAAGCAATTTCACACTATATGCCAATTCGTCAGATTTTACATAAAATCCATTATTACACCGACTCGATTTTACCAAAGAGTTTATTATGCCACAGCTTGGATTAGAAAGAAGAGCAAAGATTCACCAGGTATAAAATACTCAAAAGAGATGATCTACAAGACTACAATTACTGTATAATGAAAATTTTATGTAAATTCAGTTCCGAATAAAGCTTATAAGTAGAGCAATTGAACTTAGAAATACATCTATATGATATATAATTCTGTAGCCACAAGTGCAAATAGCTAGCATCATCCTAACTCATCATCTAAGCACATCATCACTAGCCGATAACCCACAGATAAGAAAAGAGACAAACCTTAACAGTTGCACAAAGGACATGACAAGCTATCCTTGATGTGCACGAACCAAACACAAGTCTGCTGTATCCATTTTCAACAGCAATCTGCAAAAACAAATGCAACACCCTTTATAATGACCTGTGTCTGCATCCCTAGTCTGAACTACCAATATAAAAACAGATATAGTAGAACCAAACCTTTTGCAAAGACAACATTCTCAGATGCACCAAAAGATCTTCTTTTCCAGTTGCATCACTAACCATACTTAGCAACTCTTTTAACATGTCCTTGCCGTCACTAGATTCTAATGCACAGATCCTTTCAATGGGAGCCATATGCAATACTTTTTTTGGTGGAGACAAACTTGACACAATCTCTTTTATGTCTTCAACTGCTTTGTCAAATTCATGAGAAGGGACTGGATGAATGGCAGTTTCATCTATAAAAGCAACCCCAACACCAAATACTGGTAAAGATCTATCTCTAATAGAAGTTGCATCATAATTCTTCTGCGCTTTAAGTTGCATCTCATGAACAAATTGAAGAGCTACCCTAAAGACCAAATATATCATTAGAGAAGCAAAATGATGAATGTGGTGGATTAACACAAGTTACATGAAATAACATCCACCCACTAGCTTCATTTCACTTGCAAAGTTGCACTTTCAAATTGAGAATGTTCCATTCAGATAGATTAAAGTTAAAGGTGACAATTGTATTCCCCATCATATAATAACATTAACTGTTCCACACGAAAATAAAACAAGCTGTATACTACAAATGATATTCAAGTGGTTTTTTTCGAGGAGACTAGTAATTTTATCTCCCAAGTATTTCAATTTTTATATGAATCTTCTGACTGTAACAGACAGAACGCAAATGTTCTCAAATACGTGGAATACGAATATGGTTATTCTATTTATGTTTGTGGCTTTGTGCTCAAGGATCCTGAAAATCCCCGATATTGCTCTATATGATCAAAACAAAAACCTTACTGCACATGAAACAACACGAGCACCTTAAAATTCAGCACTCGCAGAAATAAACTCACAATTTCAGAATCAAATAGAACTCCTCCGCACCATTAACGCGAAATTATACCAGAATTCTCTAAAACATATTCTTCATCCCCATTAATCTCGAAATAACAATTTTCCAATTGTATTATAAATTTATAATATAACTATCTTCCATGGAAAAATAGCATTGACTCATATACTTGATCATAATCAAACAGTTACGGCCTCTGTTTAGGTATAAGAGTGCAGTTTCTACATTCAAAGTCAACATGGGCATATCTGTAATCAAATTCCAACAAACATTTACTTATTTATTTTTAAATACTACTACTACATTAACAACAAAACCTTGATCCCAATCATTTGGGATCGACTACATGAATCCTTTTTCGCCATTCCATGCTATCCAATGTCAAGTCACCGCACATACCATCGTCTTTTAAGTCTTTCTGTATTGCCAACGTCCATTTAACTTTGGCCAACCCCTACCCCTAGCTTGATTAAAACTAATATCATCACAATTCCTAACAAGAACACTAAGGGGCCTATGTTGTACATAACTAAACCATCTTAGGCGGTTCTATCATTTTCTCTACTTTATTTTTAAATAAAAGAAGAATTTATTAGAAGGAATATAATGTACGAAAATGGAGGGCAAGCTGGCCTTCTCATGGAAAAAGATAAGGAAAAGAATAAGTAGACCAAAATACAAGCCCAACAGCAACTAAACACTTCTAGAGCCTCTGCCCAATCACTGCACAAATGTGTCAACCAGCCCAAGGAAAGCCCCCGGATGTCGAGGCCCATTTGTAATGGTTTAAGTAGTAAGACTTCAATCACTAGAAACAAAGTCTATAAAAATTCATGTGAATGTTTATCTTTCTGTAAAGACAAAAAAAGTTTATAAATCCTCCCTGGAAACATAATCAAGTTGCAAATGATAATATAAAAAACATGAACAATACTCTTCACATACATACACACGCAAGGAGCATATTTTCTAGAAAAAATAAGCCAAGCCTAGGCTAAAAGTACACTAAAAGTAATGGGAGTGAGAAGCACCGAAGTAGAAGAACAGGGAAAATGAGAGCATGACATTTGTTAAAATTCAATCAAACTGACCAAAACGAATCAACTGGACGCTTAACATCAAACCAGACTGGCCATCTTTTCTTTATTTTTCCTTTTTCCCGTTTCTTTTTCGACAATCTAACATACGATATATAAAAACGGAGATTTTGAGCCTCCCTCCCGGCTCCCGCCACCCCTTATTGGTTCATATCATTCGTATATGCTCATATATATATTTATATTATTAAATGAATTTTCAATACATAACAATTACAATATTTTGGACATTATTACGCCCATATATACACACGCACATACGCTTCTATTCTTCTAACTATTCAATATAATGTTTCACACATTTTCCAATCGCATCACAAGGGTTGAAGACTAGTGATACATATAAAGCGAAAATTAGCAAAAAATAATAAAATTAACAAAAGTTCTGTACATTGCAATATATGTACAACACTTCAATACATGTGTTTGATTTATGTCCTATATATATAGCATTACCCTTCTTCGTTTTTTTCCAAGCAAAATAAACGTAGCCTAGCCTACAAAGCTACAACTCTTCTACTCCCTCCGATCCCTCCTATCCAAATAAGGGTTACACATTTCATTGGTCATCCAAAATAAGTGGCACTTTCCCTTTAAGGAAACCTAACAAAAATTTTTAGTCACTAACTATTTATTAACCTCACGCAGATTACAATCACTCAATTCCATTTCTTATTCAAGTCAAAGTGTCCACTTAATTTGGATAGGAGGGAGCATAAAATATGAAACTTTATTCAACATTCAGTGTAACTTAAGTAAAGTAAGAGCGAGAGGGAGAAACCTAGAGGAAGGACCGCCGGAGAAGGCCACGAGTACATTATCGGTAGGAGAAATCATGGCGTTGGAGGTGACCGCAAGCTTAAACTTACCAAACAGGTTGCTCCGAAAACAATCGGCACAAAACCTTCCGCCGCCATCTCCATTACCGCCACCGCTGCCGTTGGCAATAGTCGCCTCGTTGGTCTTACACTTTATACATACGTTTTGACTAGTACCAGTAACAGGCAAGACGACGCCGGACGGTTCATTCTTTAGTTCGTCGTCTTCGCCGTTGGCTTTATAGCAGCCACCGGAGCCGCAGGTTCCTGCACTGCACGCCATCGCGTTCTCTCCCTCTCTCTCCCCGTGCGCGGTGGTAAATTATTAGGGTTTTAGTTGTCCGGAACCCGATGCTAATTTTCTTTGGGTGAGTTAAGAATTGATCATCGATCCCCCTGTTGTTTTAGAACTAGAAATATTGAGCACGGATTTAGAAAATAATTTGAAAGGAGTTAGAAATGAAAAAATATTTTTTAACAATATTATAAAAATATTATTATTAATAAATTAAAAGTTATTAAGTTTAAATTAGTTAATTAAATTTTTTTAAATATATACATTCTTCACATTTTTTTCTCATCCATCCACAACACACAATTTTACACACTTTTTACACATTTCCTCGCTCAAACACACTCTTCACACTTTGTCTCTCACCCATAATACACATCTCCACAAATACTTTTCCACCCCTAAATTAAAAGATTTGAATTGTTCAAATTAAAAGTCATTTATTAATATTTATTGGATCATATAAAAAATACTATTCATCAGATCACATAAAAAACCTTAACTTATACTATACATATTTGAAGTCGAGATATTATATTTCAAATGGTGTCATTTCATGTAACGTCTTTCTTAAATCTCATCATAACGATTTAAATCATGATCCTGAACTTTAAATCATAAATTTAAATAATTAATAGAAGATAAATCGTTTTCTAAAACTATGTGAAAGAAAATAAGCGGCAAAAAGCCCATTTTGATCCCTGACCTTTGACCCAGTTGCCCAGTTAGTCCCTATACTAAAAATGCGTCCAATTTGATACAAAAGTATTAAAAACCTGCCCAATTTAGTCCTTCTTCCCAATTTTGACCTGTTTGACTGCCAAATACTTATAAATAATGCTGATATGGTAATATAAGATGGGCAAAATAGTAAAATTGATTCTTAAATTAAAAAAAGAAAAAGAAAACCTCAAATATTAAAAAAAAAAGAAAATTCCTAAATGTATCTACCCCTCCCCCTCCCTCACTCGTTCCTCCTCCCCCTCCCTCCCTCCCGTTCCCCCTCCCCCTCCTCCTCCCTCCCCCTCCCCCTCCCCCTCCCCCTCACTGTCGTTCCCCCTCCCTCAC
>JAOTQG010031189.1:7673-26239 GCA_025631175.1 Iris virginica
TCGAATCTCTCAGCGACCCCCCCCCCCCTCCCCCAATAAATCATGTGAACAAGAGGACCCCTTTATTTGATGAATCCCAATTCCAAAACTGGAGGGAGAGATGGCATGGAGAGAAGTAGGATTTATTATCTAGTTTGGGAAAGATTGTTCTATTCAGATTGGCGGGTCTACATAAAGCTACATGGAGTTGACCCAATATCTGCTATTGAAAGCTCGGTTGCCAACACCCACAAGATTTAAGGAAATTCTGACTGAGGACAAGCAACAAACTCAAAAAGTTTGAACCACTAACCATTGGGTGGTTGTTTAATAGATTCACTAATCAGCAAATCATCAATATCAATAGTTAATCGATTGCCTGGAAGTGGAGGTGATGTGAGACATACTTGCTTGAAGGCATGTCAAATTGTCTATGCAATAGAGAACTAAGAGATGTAAGACGAAGTCAAAAAATTAAAATTCCTCGACCCTCCCTCCGTCTCCATCTCCCTCTCCCGTTCTCTCCTTTTTATAATTTGAGAGGATTTTTTGCTTTTCATTTCATATTTGATATCTTAGAATTTGTATCTCAGCAGAAGAATAACAGTATGGGTCAAGCTTCTATGTTTTATGAAAAAAGACCAACACCTCACCTTATCTTTACACTCTGTTGGGGCCCAATTGCCACATACAAAGAGTCCAGTTCTTGGAAACTGTTGAGCAAAATGCTTAAATTTATAGCAAAAGACAACAATAGGCTGTCATTCCTGTTTAGTGGTCATAATGAAAACTCAAGACTGTTACGATGGTCACTTTTGCGGCTCTTCCTTTCCTCACTACTATAAATATTTTAATTTTTTGATTGATTCCTTCCACTTGTTCTAATCCCCTTCCCCATAACTTCCACAGAGTATGCTGTCTAAATAATGATGTTTAGCTCACCAGCTAGGGGGTTATCTTAATTTATCTTCTTACAGAATTAAGTTGTTTGAAATAATGTAAGGTTTGGTTATATGAAAAGTCGTATGGCTAGGAAAGACAAATGAAATGAGTCCAATTTCACAATGATGCCTAGAAACTCACAATGACGTGGAGGTCTCATTGAAGCTTCTACCTTTATCGAAGCAATTGCATATTTATCATCTTAAAACACTTTTCCTGACATTCTAGTAGATGAACCAAGAATTTCACATCCTTGAATAGGAGGAAGTGTTAAGTTATTGACTTTAGTCCAGCCTTTGTTTTATAGTATACATTTCCTTGTTTGTTTTCTTTTAAATGTATGACTACTGTACCTGCTGTCACTGTGGTTTTCTTCCTCTTCTTTTGCTTGACAGTTAGAGACAGATACTGGGATTCTTTTGGAGAAGGCTGATACAGCCCTTAAAAAGTACAAGATGCATGCGGTAGTTGCTAATGAGCTTTCGACCCGTAAAGAGGTGGTTATAGTTGTCACAATTAGTGGGAAGATCTCAGTACATCGCGACGCAACTCAGACGGAGGCTGTCGTAGAAAGTCCACTGATCAAACTCCTTGTTGAAAAGCATTCAGCTTACGTTGAGGACAAACTGACCAAGTGAGCGCTATTGTGTTGTTGGTAAAGATGCAGAAAAAAGTATACAAAAAATTCTCTGTCAACAGCCCTGGTCAAAAGAGTTCATGAGCTGAGGAGGATTACACAATTATATTTGCATTTGTTAATGGTTTACTTGCTTTAGAAGTTAGCCTAGTTTTTCTCCACTGTCTCAAATTTGCCATCATCTTTTTCTTGGTGAAAGTGATGCGAGCTGTGGTAGGCAAAGTTTACTTCACAGGGAAGCTGTTTTCGGTTGTGTTGCTGGAGAAATGTAATCTTATTCCCCATATCTCCAAAGAGAGTTAATTATACATGTATGGGTAAAGTTCACATAACCTCCCCGTGGTTATTCTTGTGGGGTTATCTGCATTCGACTATAAGATTTATGTTAGTAGCTCCAAATTATCTGGCACATGACGATGTCGAGAGTTAGGTTTGATTTGACTGAGAATGTTTTCAGATGCAATCTACACTCAGCGTGAGATGTGCTGACCAGATGCCTAGAGTTAATTTGTCCATGAACTACAGTGAGATGTGTCCAAGTCTGTTTTGGAACAAATGTTTCAAACATTGCAATCCAGTAAAATCCATTCCGAGTTGAAATTTGAATTTTTATGGTAGCAATGAAAGCATTCAACTTGGGACATTCAGATGACTGAATGGTATTAATTGAATTGATATTTTGAGAAAGAAACAATTCAGAAGTGTTTATGGAAGGCAGCCCCCTTCACCTACTAAATGCTGAGGGCCTGAGGCACATGAAACTGAGAAATGCAAGAAAGCAAACGCAGTCTTGAACTGGGACTAAGCCAAGGATGACCAAAAGAAAAGAGGAATGCAGCTGAAGTCGAATGCATTGTGTTCCAACAATTAGCCATAAACTGCAGCAACAATAGAGCAACAGCCTAATGTCAGCCCCTGACAATTTTCTAGTATTTCACATTTCCCAACTGAGACTCACTTCATTGTACTTCAGTTGCATGTTCTCGCAGTGTACATCCCCAAAGTCAGCTGAATCACAACAGTAAGAAACGGGTCAACAATTGAGCAGCTATTTTACATTCCTTACAATTTGGAAACAACATATATATACATTTTCTTTTTATACAATGAAATATAAATCAATATACACCGAGGATGATTCTACTAATGAATATTGTGTGGTGGCACAAAAACAAAAAGTACATGTACAAATTTTTCTACTGATCTTTTTTATCATCATCATCATCATCATCATCTGTTGCAAGCTCAAGGCCTTCAGCCGCTAGAAGCCTGCTCAGAATATTCTTTTGACTTTCTTCTGCTTTCCTTCGCATTATATCCCTTTTCTTCAATACAAGTGTGTGCCTCTTCAGAGTACTGTTGTAATAATCCAAAGATGCCTTTTTCTCCCTGGCCATGATCCTCCTCTCTTCGTCTGGATCTACCTGAAAACTCATTGAATGCGCATGAAATCGGAAACTGGTCCAAAAAATGACGAGAATTTAATGCTTCTGCTTGCCTTATTCTGGCATAGGGATGATAATGACGATGGCAGCTTTTTCTACACTTAAAAAGTTCATGGAAATGCATAGCAAAATTCCAGATGAGCAACATTCCCCCCCAAAAAATAATGAACGGAATTTCCTCCCTTCGGAAAAACATGAAATCAGTTTTGCATTTATGTCTTTATTTTTCATTTTCTTGTTGTTAAATCATTTTTTTGCTTAAAACAAATCTAAATGAAAGCATCTTATTTGAGATGAGCCTTGCCCTTTACTTTTCTGGGTCCCACAGCCAGGCTTAAGTTTGGAGTAGCAATGTAAGATGTACTCTTCTTGCAAAAACTAAGAAAAATACTACTTCCTCCCCAATAGATATCATCTTTGGGAATCAAAACTCATTTTATAATCATGGGTTTACACTTTTACATAGTTCTTTTAAATTGCTGTAAAACTACTACTATTATGATTCCAAATTTTTATGACCAAGTAAATAAACATCATGCTTTTGGGAAACAAAGGGAAAAACTGAAACTAATGGAAACTCTACAGCTTATTTTAGAAACAATTTTATGCAGAACAAAATAAAATGAAAAGCAATACTCAGTTTGTAGAATGGAAGAGCTATATAGTCAGACCAACTCGATTCAAAACATACCAATGAAGAAGACATAGTGTTAACCAGATGCGAAGATTCCAAGTAGCTTATCCTACAGTATATCAATGAGGCCTAGAACTAAAACCAATGGCGACGCCATGATTTTGATGGAAGGGTGAGACTAACTTTCCGGGTACAAATTTGTGCGCCTTCTGTCCCAAAATGAGTGTCCATTTTCCATATTGAAAAGTCAACGTAAGAAATTATCAATTTACAACTTAATATTTATTATGCTTTAGATTCTAAAGTTTCCATCATTGTAATAATCTAAATTGAACACTCATTTTGGGATGGAGGGAGTACAATAGTATTTGAGTTGGGCATGGGGTCAAATTTATAACGTGCATTCTCTTCCAGTAGCAAAAGAGGTCATATACTCTTAATAAAAAAAATACCGTTTCTGAATTTCAGGTAGTGAAGTGATTTGTTCAGAGCTAAAGAATTTGAAGGTACCCCCTTAGGCTGTATATGGCATCGCCATGGCCTAAAATGATTTGCCACCATTACAGGGATAAACTTCAACAAATAAGCACATCAACATCCAAGCACGTCAATAGAGTTCAGATTGGACCATGAGATTGAGTATTGTCAAACAGAGCTTAAAAGGATGTAGGCGGAACTCATCGCACAGTAAACGTTCATACCTATTACTGTGACAGATACAGTAGAGACCAAAATTTAGTAATATGTTGATTCAGCTATATTTAAGCTGTTAATCAGAATCACATTCTAGAGCACAATTAGAGTTGCAGTAATAATGCTCAGTTTTGTTCTATTACCTTTGAACGAGAGAGACGGCGTGCACGGATATTTAGCTCTTGCTGCTGCAACTCAGCCCAAGCTGCAATCGCCATATCACCCCGCTGATCAAAAGCCTTCCTCTTTTTCATAACCCACTCCATCCATGCTTGAGATGCCTGATAAGATAATAAGGGAGGCGCTTACTCATGACCATAATAGGAGATTGAAAACAATATAAAGGATGCACATCTAATCTTCCTTCAACTTGAATATATTCTATGACTGACATCATCTCCCACATTTCTAGCCAGATTAATATTTACATTTATTAACCAATCAACTCCCTTGTGGTAGTATTTCTTGGCCCTCTAAATTAATGGTGTCTCTATTGGTAGTCCTCCAGTCCTTCTACTCTAGTTGCTTGTCAGTTATTCAGATTTATTCCTACTGTAGTACTATTTAACATTTGAAGCACCTCTCCACTTTTACAGTCTAGCATTTACAAGTGCCTTATCTCAGCAATAATGACAATAGATTGGGAGACAACATGGATCATGGTAAGTCATCTTGCATGAGTTTAGTAATTTCATCAATGACTAAGGCCCACAGATGGGACTTTTGGCAGATCCTAGATGCAATTCTTGATTTGAAATCAACGTCGTTTCTCTTCCTGTAGTTTGAACTATAGAAATACTCCATCATACATATACATATTATCACTAACTTCTTCAATGATTCCCACCAAATAATCTCTCTGAGCACCCAATCATTTACCTTCTTGAAGTTAAAGAAGCCGTAAGCAAATCTTGTTCCCTATTTATACTGATTCATTCTCATGGTTACCGTTAGTAGCAAGCTGTGTGCGGGTGGGGAGTTGTTTTTGACAGAATAAACTATAAAGGCAATTTAAAGATCAAAGAAAGGAAATGAACTATAGATAAACAGATAAGAATGGCCAAACATGATTGCGAACCAATTATATGCCCTACACAGTAAATATTTGGATGCTAAGAATGTACGATAAAAAGAAAGACATAAACACTGCACAGTATCCGCAAAGATGAAAAATAGGAAACGGACCATCCAAATTATTGGAATTGAAAACTCTAGTATGCTTCATCCAGCCTTGAGACTCATCGACAATGTTAATACAGGCTTTACCAAAATGCTGGTCATATATTATCGTCTTGAAATAAGTAGATGGCCAGTTTTTTAAATCAACAGATAACTTAATAAGAGAACTGCTAGTGTTATTGCTTTAAAAATCCCGTCAACATAATCTAGATGTCGGAGACATCTGAGGGATAAACTCCATTTTATGTTTCCTAGAGGAAATCCCTTTTTCTTCAATTTACTAATTTGTTTTCGCACTTGTAGAGTAGGAATGTAACTCTCAGGGGTAGTTAAGGTGGTCATATTTTTCTAAATCAATTGAAATAAGTAGCACATAACCAAAATCAACATTTTACAATTCATTCAAATTAGGTAAAATTGAAAACATTCTGATATTAGTATTACCTTCATGGGGTTGACTCGATTCTCGATATCATAATCCCTCCGCCTTTTGTTATCTATGAGCAATTCATATGCTGCTTGAATCTTAATGAATCGAGCTTCAGCTGTTTCCCCTTCCTCAAGTGTCCCTCTTCCATTATAAACTAGAAAAGAGCACAAAAAGAATGGATCAGACACCAGTGCAAGACTACATTCAAGTTATTAAAAAAGGATTTGACATAGATGTAAACTGTAAAGAACATGAAAATAGCATCACAGCTTCATTCCAAAACTGAGAGAGAAAATGGGTGAGTAGATTCTCTTCCAAATGCAAAAATGCTTTTGCATGCAGCTTCAAACTAGTTGGGATGATTTATAACTGATAAAAACGAAGAAACTAGGTTGAACAGCAAGGAGACAACTTTTATGACATGCTTTTTCCACAACCTTAATAGTGGAGGTCCTTGATCTCAAGAAATTTGCTGAGCCACCATCTCCTTAAAACTGTCATTTCTAACAAGAAGGGGCTATTATCTATACTCCTTGTCTATTTTAAACCCACGCGATGAGCACTTGGAAAATGAACAACTATGGAAGTGTCATATTCAGAATAAAGTAGGAAAAGGTTGCGGTGAACTTTACTCTGAGATTCCCTTGTTGATTTGGAGTGTATGAGAAGGAGTTAAACATGGGAAATCATAAAAACAACATTTTTGTTTTAGTATACTTCTTAAGTGTGTTCTTTTTAACTTCATTCTTAAGTTAGTAATACATCTTTGACAAACCATTACCGATACTCTACATCATAATGTAAATGCAAGAAATGATAATAGGTGCATTACTTTGTTTCTTTTTTGTTATATACTCCCTCCGTCACTTTAATTTTGGCCAGGGGACAAAAACACCTCAATTAAGAATTGTAAATAAATGCATTAAAATATGATGTATAATATTTACTTTTCCATAATCATCCCTTTTGCAATAATACTCCAAAGAAGTTGAAAAGGTTAACAACTCTTCACTATATGGGTAGGAAAAAGAGCATTAAATGCTCCTAGAAATATGAGATGACCAAAATAATTAAGACAACCATAAATAGAAAGTTGGGGAAAAAATGAGACGGAGGGAGTATATATATATATATATATATATATATATAATATGTTTTTGATAAGTACATGAAAGATACAAATCAATGGCAAAATTGTTGTCATTATAGAAGTGAACTTTTGCACTTTAAAATATAAAAAAGTGCTAACCATCAGGATGATAGAACTTGGCCAATCGTCTATACGCAACCTTTATATTTTCATCATCAGCATCTCGCTCCAACTCTGCATTGTAGGAACAAATAATTGCATTAGATATAATGTTTCCACCATATAACAACACCAAATACACAAGGAGAAGAGATAAAGCATAATCTTTCCTTGCAGCAGAACTGGAAGAAAACAACATGTTTTAGTAATGAAACATGAATAAGCAATCAAGCAAAACACCAATGGAACAATAGAACAATGAGGGATCAACTTCATATCAGATACTCCCTCCTTCCCTAAATGAGTCCTGCTTCTGTGTTGACTTTTTTAGTCAACTTAATTTAACTTTAACCAATTCTTTTTCACAAATTGAAAATTGACTTGTTATTGCCAAGCTGTTATTGATTGTTCATTTAATAATCTTATAAAAATTGAAATTTTAGAGCTTAAATTATAATCAAGTGTACTAACTAAAAATAATTTATAATGTGAGTAAAATACACTGGCACTAGAAAACGAAAAAGGGTAAACTGCAAATAACCCCGCTGTGGTTTGCCTAATGTACGGATAACCTCCCAGAGTAGTAAATTAAGCCAAATCTTACCGAGAGTTTCGTAAGGAGACTTCTCTTCAGTCCAATTAGCTGCTCTAGCCACCGTCCTCCTCTGCTGTCGATTCAATCGAACCCAGGGCCCGACTCTAGGTAAATCCGAGGAGTCAAACCAAGGAGAGAAGACGGAAGGAGACGAAAATTGAGGTTTCGAATTAGGGGCACGAATTGAAACGCTAATAATCATCGACCTAGATGATCTAGCTAAAGCTTGGTCTCTGTAACACGACGTGATCGATGAGAATACCGTGTGTGGTCTGTAGATAGCTCTCAAGTTGCTCATCTTCCTCCCCTGTTATTGAGCTCAATTTGAGCTATAGGAGTTCGATTTTTTAATTAATGGAAGGAAAGTTTCTAGGGTTAGGGTTTGGTTTGTTGCATGTGAAGTGAAGGGATTGAAGGCGTGAGGAAAGAGAATTAACTGAATTTCAACGGTGGAAATGAATGAATATTCCTATTTTCGGAAGAAAATATGAATCTTAAAAATGAATCTGACCACCCCCCCCCCCCCCACCCCCAATTCATTTTTTTCCCCCTCCTCTTTTTTGGATGGTTGAGAATTAATACAAGCAAGCAAAATGTTGCCTCCCCTCCTCCATTTTCAAGTCCACAAATATTAGATATATATTTTTCTTAAAAATTAATTACTTTTATTTCATTGGTCCGAATAAAAATAATTAGGGGTGATAATTTGCGATCCGATTAAACTCGTGGATTTATAAAATTTATAAAATTAACCTATTTAAGTGAGTGATAATAAATAAATTTAAACATATTTAGTAAATTAATGTTAAATATAATCAAAATTAATGATTATAACTCACTTTAATAAGTTAATTTTAAAATTTTTGTAAATCCACGAATTTAATCGAATTACAAATTGTCACCCCCCTTACAATAATGTTTGGTGAAATGTCTCCTGAAGAGAAAATTAGTGATTATATATTTTTTTCTTCATGATTTTAGCATTAATTATTGAGCAAATGTTTCTTTTTGGTTGTGGTTTTGATTGGTATTGGCTTCATTTAGTATTTATAACTTTCATTATTAGTTGATGATTAATATTTTTTTAGCTTTAACTTGTTTTTATCTTTCTTTTTTTAAATTTTTTTTGAATTACTTCGATGATTATTAAGAAATATTTTTTTTTTTTGTAGATTTGATGTTAGCTTTAGTATTTCAATATTTTGCATATGATTTTTATTCTGCAGATTCAACACTTGATTGTGATTTTTCATAATATTTTGGAATCATTATTGGCAACATTTGATTTTCAAATTGCAGATGATATTTTTTTTAGTGTCAAAACATATTTATTTTCTATAATTTTAAGCTTGAGCAATCTTTTCGTCCCTTTCTTTAGACAGATTATAAGACAAGTTTATTTTTCGACCATCAAAACAACCATTAAATAAAAAATTTAAACAAGCGTACGTATAATGTCATGCTTCGTGATGGTTCAACACTAATAAAAATTTGCAAAAATATGACACCCGATTAAACATTCCACGTAATGATCCGAGACTACTGAATATTTACTTAAAACTACTTGCTAAAAATTAATAAAATGGTAAATTATGGGATTGCATACGTTACTAAGGTACACACACAAATAAAGAAAGGGAAGAACACAAAAATGTGTGCGATCGATCGAGGCCAAATATGGATAACATTATGAATACTATTTACATTTTCAGCAAGCGGTTTCACTTCAAAATAACTAGGCATATAAAAATAGTAGTCCGTACGTCCTCCTTAAAAAGCAAAATCATTACTAGTAGTTACATATTCCCGTTTCTATAAATCCTGCTACATAATCTTATCAAATGGTAGTCTTTTACTTCCTTCGATTAGGGACCGTCACGAGGACGAGCGGACCAAAGCGAACTCAGAGCACGAAGACGTTGAAAGTATTCTCCCAATGAAAGCAACCCTCGAGCTGCCTGACGAGTTGTCAGAACACGAGACATTTGCTGTAGAGCTTGTTGCCGAAGATGATCTGCCTGTCTCGATTTTAAAAGCAGAGGAAACACACAGCTAGCTCATTCAGTCAGGAACGATTAAATTTTAGCTTACAAAGTGGACTCGGGTAAATGAAAATTGCATATTCAATTCATGACAGATCATTTTGAGTATTAATTAATTACCTGGTTGACAAAATTCTCGAGGGCTTCCAGCCTCTCCATTGCTAAAGCCATCTGAGAATTGTAGTTTCCTGTGCCGGTTATATCAATTGTAATGCTCTGAGCCAAAGTCAGCTGGAGTTTCTCCATTCCTTGCGAGAGGGCTTCCTCAGCTTGAGCACAAGAGTGCCGTAGGTTGTCCACACTCATATGTTGTTGATCTGTCAACGGCTCAAGCTGCGGCAGCAGAATCTGCAAAATCAAGGAGTCCAAAAGCAAGCTTACAAAATTGGATTTTACTATCATCAGATTTCAAATACTAAAATTCATGTGAGTATGCATAAGGCGTTACATTTAGAAGCTCCGAGGGACGGAATCCTCCGATCCAGAGGAAGAATCGTTCCACTGGAGTTCTCCACAGGCCCGACATTAAGTAAAACACGTCAGCCTTTGCAGCATCTGCTTTCATGCGAAAAAGTTCATAATAGTGGCTTAACCCACTCTGTACGTAAATCTGGAGCTCTATATCACTTATATGAGCCTGCAGCACATTCCTAAGCTCGCAGTCCTTCTTTTGCTGCTCACTGATCCACACTTCGTACTCCATCTCAAACGTAGCAATTCCTACACATGCCATCATCCAAAACTTACTTACAAAATCAGAAGAGGATGTGAATCACAAGGATGCCTCAACCAGACAGAATTAACTCTTATATCTGAAATCAGCATAACTGCTGAACTGAATTAACACTCCCACCCAATAATGCATTACCCATATTCATGGCACCCCCGTACACACCCTGCAATGCATAGTTAGATAAGCATGAGAGAGTGAAAGAAATAATAAAAACACTTTAAATGACAAAATATTTCATAATCCTCAATATCCTTTCACCTGCTGCCTAGCCCTCTCAAGTTCCTGTTCCAATTGCGCTAACTTCAAACGACCTGTTTCTAATTGTTGAACATACGCCTACAGAACAATAATTCAAAAAAATAATGAAAAAGATGAAATGATCCATTAAGTTGACATATCTGAATACACCATTGACCACTAGAAAGCCGAGGGAATCCTGTATACCTTTTTACGCAGGCGACTTTTGCGTGCAGCCTCACGATTTTGTGCTAGGCGTCTTTGCAACTGCAGTTACAAATGTCCACATTTCAAACAGTTCTCATACACAAACATTAACTTAAATTTCACGGTAAACCAATCTAATTCTTTCCGAATCTCACATGCTTACCTTATCAGAAATATTTTTGGTTGCTTGATTATCCGATGAAGGTGCTAATGATTCATTGGAAGTGTATTCGGACTGCGGAATTCACATATGAACAGTCACACATTTGCAGCTAGAGAAATATTACTCAAAATTCAATGACCAAAAGAGATGCAATTCACATTTTTCTTTATTTACCTTGTTGTCTATCCTGGCATCCAGCTGTGATATGGTCGACGCTCCTGTGTTTGGACTAATGTTACCTTCAAACACATCCTCCCACATGCTAATCTGGTGGAGGGGATCATATATACCCATCCTTCTCGAGGTGGCGAATTGGGTTGATGTAGTGGCCATACTGCTTAACTGCATCACCTAATTGAGACTGGATTAGCAAAAGACACAGCTAAAAGTAAAGCACACACGTCCAAGAATGTTAGGAAATAAAGAGACAAATTAACTAGAAAACTCTTGAGAGTTGAGAGGATAAAACAGGAAATAAACCTAAACTGAGACAGCAAGGCAAAACAACATACTTGCAATTGAAGTTTTCAAAAGGAAGCTTTTTGCCTAATAATCCAACAGATCACCAAAACCTGCCCAAATGGAACAGCCTTTACCAATGAAGGTTTGAATGGTCCTTTGCTCTGTCGTACTTGCTTTAGGCTGAATGTCCCAACTAAATCAAGAAAACTGCGAGTGGCTCCAAATCAAGCTTAGCAGATTGTATTCTCCCAAAAAAAAATACTGACTATACAATTACCGAAAAGGGAAGAATATAAGAGGAGGGTCGAGGGGGGGAAGCAAAACGAAGGGGGAAAATAGAAGCAACACAGACGAGGAAAAAAAATCGCATATCCTCCACAATACCATATTTCTTTTCCACACAAGGTGGATGTGTACATAAGCTAATAGGTAGTCGATGTAACAGTTGGATCACGACCTTGACAATGGTTATGATAGGGCTCCCATGATAGCCTACTCTAAATTCACATATTATAGTAAAAAAAATAAAATATATATATATATATATATATGTTTTGTGCTTCTATTAGGCATATGGATGCTAGTTATATAGTATTTGATTTATTGTGTTAGTCAGAACAACTCCAACAGTATGTCAAATATTCATCTTTCAATTCTAGGAGGCGAGTACATGAGAAGAAGTACACTCATTTTTGCTTCAATGTCCTAGATCTCTGAGTCCCTCATAGGAAGAAGGGGGGAAAAGAGACAGCATATAAGCTGCAGTCTTGATCATCTCTAATGTTTTCAGCTGAGCAAAACACAACCCTTATATATGTTTCCAATCAAACCCAATAAAAATTGGCCAAAACAAGACCAGTTGACAGACTTGGGAAAACTAAAATTTCACTCCACACAGTGCGTGTGTGTGAGAGAGAGAGAGATAGAGATATAGAGAGAGAAAACCCAAGTAAAGCATAAACAAGATGAGGCAATTTGCACAAAACAGAGGCAAAGAAACTTGAGATTAGAGGAAAGTTACCAATTCATTAGTTGAAATGATTAATGGGTGTTGAATTTTGCAAAATCCCAGTGTTGGCAGCTGCAAAGCATTTTTCTTTTGGGTACAATGATAAAACAAGGAATTAGAGAGCTAATAATGGCTTTAGAGAGCTAATAATGGCTTTAGAGAGAGACAATCATAGATGGGAAGAAGTAAGAAGTATCTATCCATGGCTTAAAAAAGCAACAATAACCCAGTTGGCTAAAGAAACAGACAACCCCAAAATTGACAATTTAAAGGAGTTTGATACTAATTTGCATTATAAATAATTGTATGCTTTTGGAATGCAACAGTGGTCAGTTAGTGTCTGTCTGATTTTATTACATTATATATATATATATATATACTTCCGCCAACAAACATAGTATTTTGAAAATGTATACCCACTCATTATTTGATTTGGGATCTTTGGTCATTGAAGCAATGTTTGCTTTGCCAAAATGGGGTACAATTGTATAAGCAAACAGTACAATGAGGCAGAGCTAAACTTCTTCCAAGCATTTTTTTTTTAATACTGTACTATTCCTTTTTCTCAAAAATGAGTATTAAATTTCAAATATGATGGAGAACAAATTTTGATAATTATTTTGGAACAAATATTTATAAATTTTTGTACTTTATTTTTAATTGGATCGGTTATTATTTTTCCTTTGTATATCTCTCATATTTGTCAATATGATACACCACACATCTTCATCACGACAATAGTATTGTTTGCGCAAATATGATTTTTATAAAATGTTATTCATGCTCTATTTTGAACTCACAAACAAACCATTTACGCTCTAACATAAACAAAATTAAAAAAATTTCTAAACCTATAAACCAAGTCAATGGTGACATTTATTTTAGAACGGGGAAGTGCCCTTTTATAGTCTATTTTGTACTCATTAATTAATAGCTGGATATGTCACTCTAACCGACCAATTTACATGCATACAAATTATTATACTCACTTGAAATTTACACAACAATATGCACTAATATATATATATATATATATATATATATGCTTGATTGGACTTGAATGGTCTTGTGCTAGGGTTGTAGTGTTTGTCAACTAGACCAAACAACAGAAAATCACAAATAAGGTCAAATTGCAATAGAAATTTAAATATCGCAGTAATCGTAAAAATTATCAACGTGTCTTGAAAATTTATGGACACAGTACCAAATTTGCTATCGTATCTTGAGTAATTCACATGACACAGTAGCAACAAATTACTACTGTTTTGTAAATTCATCTCAAAATATCTAAATTTTTGATCCAGCTAACGATTACAACTTACAATTTTTATCTCGTTCATGTTTTTTACTATAATTTAACAATCGAAATTAATTTATATGATTTCTATTTTAACGAGATTCTCATTTGAGCATCTACCTACCAATATAAATATTTATTTATTTTACATTGCAATCCAGAGAAATTACTTATACTACCAGTACAGCTTAAAAACCAGTAAGATCCAAACTAGGTCAAGGATTTAACCTACTGGCACCTTAATTAGCGCTAAAAAATGATTATAAGCTTATGCTTATGTTTTATTTGTCCTACTAGACACATGTATCCAAATTTATATTTGAAGTAGAAATTGAAACAAAAGTCAATTTATGCTACTCCTACTGGCTTTGATGTAGAAAGTTAGTTGGGGATTTGAACAGTCTCCGACATGAATTTTGACATGTCTGTTAACAAGTACCGAAGTACAACAACTAGCCGGTAGATTTTCTTTCCTAGTTAAGAAACTCTCCATTCTGGTTATCTGCTAGGTCTTTCTCACATTCTTTCCATTTTCATTCAACAAAGTGTCGTACTAATATATCTACATATATATATATATATTTTTTGTAACTTTTAACAAAGTAAGAGCGAGATAAAAAAATAAATTTGTGAAATCAGTGATTAGTGTGGGGAAAAAAAAAAGCCAAAATGAAAAACAAGCAACAACCAAATGGGACCTATTATAACTTGTTCCAAAGGTGAAATCGCTCACCCCGGACGCTCCTCACCCCCTGCCTGATGAGAATTGTGAGAGGAGGTAAATCATGGTGACTCAACCGACAACAGAGACTAAGACCAGTGCTCACTGCGCACAAGGAGCCGCCCTCATTTTATTATAACTTAATTGTACTATTAGGTACTTTCATGAATTTACTAACTAGTAGTACTAGTACCTTGGCATAAAATTACAGGAGGTAGATACTGTTAAAGAATGATATGCTCCCCCGTTTCGATTTAATTGTCCTCGATAGTGATATGTTGTGAAAGTTTTATGTCACTTTCAAGACAATTAAAACGAAACGGAGGAAGTAAGTATTAATGTAGTTCTTTTTAATAGTTTAAATTTTTAGATGAATTGCTATATACTTAATTAACTTAGAGCTCTAAGTTTGACAATGATTTGAAACAAAACTTCTGCATTATTTGAGATATATAATAATTCTCACTTATAAGCAATGGCATTGTCAACGCAATAATCATCTCGAAAGATGTTGATAGACGATGGTATATACGGTACGTCGATGTAATATATAGCATTGAGATATACAGCCAAGTATAGTCTTAAAAACTAAGAAAATTATAATTATGTATATATGTGCCACTATATAATATCGTTTGTATTTTGTCCATCAAAAATCAGAATATTTGAGTGTCGAAAATAATCTATTGTATAAGTTAAGGTGAGGTTCATTTTTCATTGAATTGAACCTATGAATAGTATATATAGTGGATGTAAAGAGTGAGTGTCAATTGTACGTTGTGTGCGTGTGAGAGAGAATATATGATGAATGTGTACCTTTTAAATAATTTTAATTAATTAATTTTATATTATTTAAATTAATAAAATGAATAACTTAATTCATCATTTTGAAATATAATGAGTAACATTTTGATATAAATATAGTATTATTTAAAAGAAACTAATTAAATTACTATTTTTTCTTAATTATTTTTTTCACTATTGCTTTCGATTATACATTTTAAAATCTTTTTATAAATTATATATTATTAAAAAATAGTTAAATAAATTTCGTGACTGGATATTTTTTAGTAGAATATACTAGTAATTAAAGATGCTTTATATTACTAAGGTGGATCATGTTTGCCTTTGTCTTTGATGGAACCCCAGTGCTCAATTGTGTGCCCCTTTTAGGTATCTCTTCTCTTCTTTTCGCTACCCATTCACACGATCAATTATATGTAAAGAACGCATACATGTATATACATATGGACATGATTGACTGCAAATTATTACTAATTTATAAATTTGTAATTAATTAAAGTGAATTATCAAAATATCAACTGCGAATCATAAAATTAAAATACTGTAAACATGAAATTACAAATCGATAACTATGAAATTGATATAACTGTAAATCATGAAATTTATAATTGTGAACCATGAAATTTATATAACTGTGAAATGTGAAATTTATAACTGTGAAACATGAAATATGTGAACTATGAAATATATAACTGTAAAGCATGAAATTTTATAACTGTAAACTATGAAAAAGTCAACAAAAGCCAACAAAAGTCAACTATAAAACATGAAATTTATGAACCACGACAGTGATTTGCAAGTTCGCAAATTATTTGCTCAATATGACGAGGGATCGAATTATTTTGATATAATATATATATATATATATATGCAAAAAAAAAAAAAGAGAAATAATTAAACAACATTAAATGATGAACAATATATAAGCATAGATAAATATATTTCCATTGATATGAGGTCTTTTGAGTAGTGCCCAAGAGCATTTTCACGAGGGATTTGGCCAAAATTGAACAATATCATATCATATATATTTATATTAATTCGATCATATACACAGAACCATCTTTGCAATTGCTCCGGCATTAATACGAAGAGTTCCTGCTGCAGGAATGGAAAGGAAGAGATGATCGATCTCAGGAACTGAGTTCCGGGAGGGGCCGGCCGGTCCCTTGCTTTACAACTGCCCAAGCTTTTGGAAAGGAGAAAATGTAGATATACAAAAAGTCTCCATTACCAAAGAATATACACTCCTAGCTAGCTAGACTTTATTTGTGACACATTTTTTTTTTAAAAATAATTAAAGGAGTAGTGTAAGTGGTTCTTCACTTACCTCTAACGCGATTCGGATTCGTGATCTATTAGTAACAAGTGAGGTGTCTTTACACTAGAACGCACCTCGTTGTCAAATTACACTACTTGTGGCCACTGATCGGGGTAGCTAGAAGATCAAAAAAGAAAAGAAAGGATGTACTTTGTACCTCAAACAAAATTATTGGAACACAATTTTACCTATGTTTATGAATTATTATTTATGGATTTAAAATGAAAATAAAATATTTATCCATTAATTTAATATGTTATCACTATATGTATAATGATAAAATTATTGAAGCATTATACATAAAAGACCGTCTTTTTTTAACAACTTAAGTTTTTAGATGAGTTGATCATTTGACAAAAATAAAAAATAAAAAAATTAACATATAATATCTTTATTATTATTATTATTAACTATTATGCTAATTTTTAATAATGATCCATTAATTATATATCCATCACACCTAGAATTTTAATAAATTTCAAATTCCAAACTTGGACGATAAATTTATTGAAGATAACAATATTAGTTGAGCTAATTTCAAACACTAATAATATTTACTCGATCGTAGAATATCACAAAAATAATTTTGGAATCGAACGAAATAATATTCAAAATATTAGAAATTCTTTTTCCTAATTATAGAGCTGAACTGAACGCCATTAATATTGTTGGCTGCAGGGGGAAGAATATGTGATGAGACTTCGTATTAAGCTCTTAAATTTTCATAAATCACGAATTAGTCCATATTAACTGTCAAAATTTAAATGATTATAAATTATTCATTTTAAATTAAAATTAAATGAATTTTTAATTAATTTCTTACACAATTACTAGGTAGCTTAATTAATCTATAATGCATCTGACGATCGATTATATTGTGCATGTCATAAAGTTGCATATTTCACACCACCTAAGCTCCATTAACAACAAAGTGTTGCGTCGTCAGATTTGCATAAATCAAGAAAAAGAAAAGGGGGAGAAAAAAACAAAGGAAAATTAATTAATAAGATATAGAAATTAATTAATTAATAAAATGAAATATTATATCATCAAGTGGCATGCATGGCTAGAAACTTGATAATGCTCTCCTCCTCCCATGTATGTGATTAATGGCTCACCACTTAATAAAGTTGGATAGCCCAGTCAAGTGGGTGTTTTGCTGATTAAAATTGAACTAATCAGGATAATAAAGTACCCCCAATCCACATTTCATGTTTCATCTGGTGTTTCATTTTTTATTTTAAAATTTTTAAAAAATTAACATATATTATAAATTTTAAAACTATTTTTGAAATGGTTGAAATGAAATTTGATATAGCGAATGAAACAGAAGATCCGAACTGTAATACATAATTATCCAATATTTTAGGATTAAAAAGAATTCTGCAACTGTAGTTGAATTTTTAAAAAATGAATCCAAGTTGCACCTGCACACCACCAAACACCTCAAAGAACAGCAAATTATTGCAAAACTCCCTATTAGTTTCTAAATTGCATTCTTCCCCCCTATGAACATCGTACTTCATAATGATATATAAAGCTAGGGTTCTTCTGTTAACAGTTTGCTTGTCGTTAATAGATTAGCTGAACTAGTCCTTTAGTTTCAATTATACTGGGATCGAGATAAAAACACAAAGACCAATAATTTCATTTAATACATCAACTTTCAATTAGAAATACTTAGTATTGCCATTCGTCTCCAAGTCGATCCCAATTGTCCTTCGGAAACCATTTATTTAATTAAGGCCCCAAGCTTTAAACTTGATTAGTAACGTACACTCAAGGTA
>JAOTQG010031190.1:0-15309 GCA_025631175.1 Iris virginica
ATTATTATTATTATTATTATTATTATTATTATTATTATTATTATTATTATTATTATTATTATTATTATTATTATTACATTTTGCAGATTGTTTACACTCAACTTTCTAAGCTACCAATTTAAAGTAGCCGATTTGCGTAGTGTCTAGAAGGAGGTCAGATTGGCGATTAAGGAACTGCACCAAGTATGTGCAGGTTTAACAATCCAAATATTGGAAGAGAGAGACGTTATACTTGTTCTGCTCATTTCCAGTCAAAGAGGCTACTTGACACACGAGAATGCACTTCTTGGATTTGGATAAAGCATTATCCCACAAGATTGATATGTTCGATTCACGTGTAGGCAGGATAATGGCTCCGAGTGTAAATGCTGCAATTACCTGTGTAGAAAGAAAACACCTAAAGTGATGAGCAAGACGTGGGCCTCGTTCGTACGCTCCGGCGTGAGAGTAAGTATTTCGTAGGAATAAAGCTGCGGAACCCTAATTAGTCCTGTGAAGAACGTAAAAAGGATTGCTCTCACAGATGCGTATGTATGCAGTGAGTGCGTGAGTGCAAAAAGGTGTGACTGAATGTATATTTGAGTGAGTGATTGATCGATTACCTTGTAAAAGGTGTAGGGGGAGACTATTTATAGTGTTGATGAAGATGGTTAAAGTGGATAACCCCAGCCAATGGTGAGGTGTTCCATGTAGCCGTTGAATAATAATCCTCTCCTCCTTATTAGGAGGGCTGGTTGAAGACGTGGCCTTCCCAATTTGAATATGGAAAGACTTAGTCTGACTAAGTTGGAGAAATCTAGGGGATGTTGGACACGTGCAATGTGCCCTATAATGATAATTGTTGAATTTGGACTTGACCGCCTTACTCTGACCTTCAGGAAGCTCAAAGGCGGGCTGGGCGGCCTAGACATGGTCGTCTAGTTTTGGGCGGTCAACTGGTCGCCCGTAAGGCGAGCTGAGGTCATGCTGACGTAGGCTGTCATAAGCTTTTGAGGGTACCACCTGTTGGGTGATTAACTTGGCAGCCTATCATGGACGGTCACCTGACCGCCCGTTGGGCTGGGTCATGACCGCACATTGAAAGGCACCTTCAGTCGGGTAGCTTACCCGTCGGGTAGTTACCATAAACACGAGCGGGAGCGGCTATGTGATCGCCCGTTGGGCTGCGTCCTAGTTGGCCATCCTTTTGTAGTGATCCTGATGAGGGGCTTGCCCGTTGGGCCTTACCCTTAATTAGTATTGGGCTTAATGCTTGGGCCCATCAGAATTATCCGCTCCGGAACACATGGAGCGTTAGTTTCCTCGTAGCCATGCAACCATGGGTTCCTATACTCGTCACATAGGGATCGAACATGATCCAACGGTCACGATAATGCAAGCGAGAAAAAAAATAATTTTACCCATGAACATCTTTAGGAGTCGAATTTTTAAATGATGCTTATGCGGCGAGCATAGGAACCCATGATTATATAATTAAACGAAAATAATTTTAACCACGAGCATTTTTAGCGATCAAATTTTTAAATAATGCTTATGTGGTCAGTATCGAAACGGGAATAACACTCAATGAGTTACAGGTCGGGAATTAGCGCATTGTAAGATACTCTACGTTTTCCTCTGCAAAACTAGCGTCAAAACCTGACTAAAGTTGAGCCGGTGTTTTGGAGAATTATAAATTTATTATTATTGGTAAATAAATATGATTGTACTGACGTACTATCGTTCAAGCCGTCTTAGCTCAGCTGGTAGAGCGCGTGGCTTTTAACCACGTGGTCGTGGGTTCGATTCCCACAGACGGCGCGTGGCTTTTTGGGAGGTATTCAAAAAAACGGCGCGCACTTTTTATTTTTTTGGGCATTGAAATCCAGTTCGTTTTATCACCAATTCAGCATTACAACCAATTATCATTAAATTCATTACACAGTTTGAGAAGTGTACAAAAGCTTAGTTGTCATATATTTATTGGTGTAATTTTTTCTAGCGATAGGGTCCACAAAATTTTTAATCAAATTAAATAAAGCCAACTAGGATTTTGTGCATTTTTTTGTACACATTTCTTTGTAGATGTAGAATTATTCTATTCATTAATATCATCGTTTTCCATGTCTGGTGGTTGTAAATATGAATACTAGTATGATTTCACATCATTAAGGGCAAAATTAAGCAACTAGTATAACTATTGAGAGTAGCATCTCAAAATTGACTCACAAAACTTGTCATCATGTAAATAATAACATTATTCAAGATATTGGATTAATTTGATTATGATTTTTTATGAAAAGATTTGTGAGTTTACTCATTTTTTTGTTATAAATATAAGATTGTCATTATCATTTTTTTTTTTTTTGGCCCCAAGGGGGCATGGGAAGGGATCGAACCTGATACCTTACATACTGTAAACCTCGGCTCTACCACTGAGCCACCCGTTGGTTCCCTGTCATTATCAATTCATTCCATATACATACTTGTATCATTTCTATATCTCATGTGTAATTGTTGCTATATATATTTTTAAAAATAAGATATATATATATTTGTTTTTTGAGACAGAGGTACTAATTTGTAATGTTAAAGTCCATAATTTTCTTTCGTGACCAATTGACAATGAGAGAAACGGTTCAGGGTTTTTTTTTAGTGTATGTAACGATTGTTTATACTTAATTGTATCGAAGTACAACGTTATGTCGACTTCATAAAATAAAAGTGAATTCTTTGATCAAAATATATAATTGAGGAAGTATAAAAGAGAGTGATATCTTGATCACATACATGATGAATGATTATTTAAAAATATATATATATATATATTGGTAGTATTTAAAAATATAAAAATATGTAATGTGTGTAAGTTAAAAACAATATTATACTTTTATGATTGAATTACTAAATTGTATGTCTAATTTATTAGGACAAATAAATATGTGTAAACGCCCACCTACTTCAAGTGAGTCGGCTTCCTAATTTGTGAGCCCTAATTACTCCTTATGGACGCATCATGTGCACCTTTTAATTATGTGCGTCTGTGTGTGTGTGTGTGTTGCTGCTCTCGTGGGAAAACTTTGAATTCTAATTCAATCCATGTGGGTTTTCTTTTTGTCACAAGTTACTAATAAATACTAAGATCTGTATTTTATATAATCATTACAATCAACCTTGAACCAATATTCTTTTAATAGTTTAATACTGTTTTATGAAGTCTCAGAAAATAAACACATCTTCTTTTTTCTGTCTTTTTTCTTATACACAATTCAGAGAAACTTTTTTACTACGGAGCATATGATTGATGATGACTTAGAAGGGTGAGTTGCGTTCCTTTAATCGAGGAGAGAAGAGGACCATGTTTCGTAATTGAACAAATAACCAATCGTGCATGAAAAAACTGCCCATTTATCCAAAGTAATGCGAGTTCATTAAGCTCGTATAAAGATTCACCTAAATTATTAAGTCGAATCAAACATATCAGATTAGTTGAAGGTAATTGTGATGTTTTGACGTCAATCAAAAAAGGAAAAAGAAGGTTATTAATAGTAAGACTACTGAAATCAATGGCACAGTGTGAGAAATATAAGCAAAGTATATGCGAACTAGGAAGGTGTGCTCGGCTTGCTCGCCCATGAGCAGCGGCGAGGCATGGACGAGCAATGGGCGAGCTACAGGAAAGTGCGGGCTAGGAAGACGAGCACATATTGCTCGGCATGCTCGGCAGTCAGCAACGTCAAGCTCGGTGATAAGCTACTCTGGTTCCTTTTCCTAAACGTATTAGTTTAATTTTCCATTTTTCTTTCTTAGTCGCTAAGGATTTTCTTAGTAGTTCGTTTTCTATTTGATCTCCTATAGTTTAAGTCGTTTTGCAGAAATGATCCCTGAACTGAAAAAATATTCGGAAAAAAAGTTCTTAAACTTAAAATCGCTCAATTTTGGTCCCTGTACTAAAAAAATTAAGCACAATTAGTCCTTAACTGTAATTTTGATTCAATTAAATTTGAGAAAGAAATAAGCATGCATGACACAGTGACACTTGCTAATGGCGGAAACAAAAACGTCCAATTCACTCATTTTTTTCATCAAATTGACTTATTTTTTATAAAATAAAATATAAGAAAGATAGAGAATCTCATTAATATGAAATTAATGAGAGGGAAAATTAAAAAAAATCACAATTAAAAAGAAAAAGAAAACGTGTATAAATGGAGCCCATGTTTCTTTTATTTCCCTTACATATCATGATTTTTTTTTCTCTTATTAATTGATTCTACACTTTGTTCCATTGTTTTTCATTTTTTTTTTCTTATCGCACTCATCAACCTTAATCAAATCTAATGACTAAAAAAACTTTGAATTAATGTTTTTTTATGTAAATTTATTTAAGTCAAAAACCGTTTTAGGTCATATATAAGCCATTTTTATCATTGTTTTACGTTCTTAACTAAGAAATGTATGTACTAGTTTGGGTTCGAGTCATGATGCTGGTAGGCAGAGAATCACTAATAATTCTCTTTAAAGAAAAAAAATGTTTGTACGTATAGCTTTTTCATACAACGACTATTGGGATTACAATGTTCTAACTTACTTGATGAATTGTGAGATGTTACTCCCTTCGTTTCAAAATAATAAATGACCTTTTAGTAAAATATGATTTTTTTAAAAATAGTTGTTCCTTTAAAAAATTTAGATTCTTTTGTATTCCTTTTTTAAAAAATATTGTTCTCATATTCTTTAATTGTTAACAGAAAAAAATTATTTAATAAGAGTAAATTTTTTAATGTATATTATTTTTTAATATGTATACACGAATCTAAAAGATCATTTGTTGTGAAAGTGCAGACTATAATAGAAGATATTTTTAAAAAAACGGAAAAGGAAAAAAAAAGGAAAAGATTAAATTTTGCAATAATAATAGTACTATTTTAATAAGTCATAAAAAGTTGGATGAGGACATTGACACCCGGTACAAAACGTGATTATTGTGGCAAGTACGTAGGAAAGTGAGATGGAGAGAGTGCTTCAAAACTTGTGGAAACTGATTGTGACAAGAGAGAGATATAATTAAAGGGATGTATCTGTTTAATAAAAATTCCAAAAGTTCATGAATTGATTTATCATGATTTTGATTGAATTTAATCAATCAATGCAACTAATTTTGTAAGGTTTGGTTCAGGAAGGTGATATGTAGTGATTTTTGATGATATGATATAAAGTTTTGTAATGATTAAAGTGAAAAAGTAAGAGAGAGATAGAGAAAAAATGGTGGGACCCATCAAAAATCAAATATCAAATATCATATCATATGATCTTGGAGAACCAAGCCTAAGTCTTATAATATATCACTATCAAAAAAAGTTAATCATGATTTTGATTTATAATTTTTAAGCCTTTTTTGCCCTTATTTTTCAAAATTATTCTCCTATTCGCCCAACTATTTATAATCATTAATTATATTTATCTCTTTTACTATCATTAAAGAGAGACTATTTAATAAGGATAAATATATCAATATTCATAATTTAGACATAGATAAAGTGCACTAAAAATTATTAAATAATACATATTTTTCGCCTAAATCATTTAAGTATTTTGTTTTCGAACGAGATTATTTAAGTAAGTTTTTTGAAATAAAAATTGACAATCCGTTAGATTTTATCGTTAGTAAGGCGTTAAGTCAGATATTTTAATGGACAAATTCGTCCACCCATTAGACTTACAGTTTTTAGAAAACGAGGATTTATTGAAAAAATCATTTAATAAACATAAAATTAAAGCCTAATTATATGATTTAAACCTACAATTATATAAATTAATAATAGATTAACTTCATAAATAATCTCAAAACTTTTTAATTAATGATAAAAGTCGGATGTGCATTAATTTATAAATTCAGATTAACTTTATATTCCCTTCGTTTCTATTTAATTATCCTCGACGATGACATGTTGTGAGAGTTTTATGTTACAAAGAAGCGATCGAGGTAATCAATAGAATGGACAACAAGAACAGAATTCATGGTGATCTGGTGGATCAAATTCGAGTACTTGTTAATCAAGATTGGTTAGTGCAGTTTCGTCATGTGTTTAGAGAAGGAAATGCGGCAGCGGATCGTTTAGCCAGATTGGTGCTAATGGATACGGTTCCACGGAAGTACTTTCGAGATCCCCCTATGGTGTTGGATCATATTTTGGAGAGTGATAGGCTTGGGAAACAGATTATGAGACATGTAATGGGCTAGAGACCCGTTCCTCCTAATGTAAAAAAAAAAAAACGAAACGGAGGAAGTAAATTAATTGCATTAATTCTCCTCCTCCTCCTCCTCTTGGTTCCACTATAGTGAAAACAAAATGCTTTTGCGAGGAATAAAGAGAACAAAATCATAGAAGGGTTCAGATCAATTTCACCCTCCACGGAAAATGGGCATTTTGCGAAGCGGGAACGCCAAAGAAATTTGAGAAAACAAAAAATGCCCTGAATATAAGTAGCTTGAGAAATTAACAATGAGATGACAAAAAAAAAAAAAAAAAAAAAAAAAAAAAAACAAGTATGTCCTGCTCGAAAGTGATAAACAGAGAGAAATGAAGTACCACGGATCTGGTAAAAAAAATTATTTTGTTGTTTTTTTTTTACAGATTTTTTTTTTTGATCTATTAGAATAAATATTACAGATGACACATTTTACAATTAACTATATCTATAAAACTTTTTTTTTTTGGCCCCAATGGGGTATGAGAAGGGATCGAACCTAAGACCTTACATATTGTAAAGTCCAGCTCTACCACTGAGTCACCCCTTAGTTCCCCTATATCTATAAAACTTCATTTTGACTTAAATGAACGATAATCACCCTCAAAATAACCCCACTAACGGAAAAAATTAACAAAATGATCATTTTTGTTCAAAAAATTTACTTAAATTGCCTCGTACGAAAAAAAAAAAAAAAAAACCTTAAATACTCTATGTGAAAAATAAGTATAATTTAATGATTTTTTGTACAATTTTTTTTATCTTTTTATAAATATATATACAGAAATCTGAAATGCCATCTACTATAAAACAGAAGGTGTTATAAATCTCCTTAGGCAAGTGTTATATAAGGATTAATGAATAACATGACTATATTTTTTTATTAATGAAATTAGGAGAGTCCATTCATTATAATGTGAGCTAAAGTTGGTGAAAGGTCCTCTTTATGGCGCTGTCCTTGAGATAGTAGGCTATTTCGCTTTCTCCCATGTCCTTGTAGTATTTCTGAGGTCCCGAAAAGCCATTGAATTTTGCTTTTTGGTTGTAGTATGAAAATTAACCATGTCTTCTTCCTTTAGCTTCAAAGGAGGTGCGATGATAAACCATTAATTTAAATTTGAATCGTCAAGTTAATATGACATGATATTTGATTTTTATTTTACGATCAGTTATATTTTTTTTTCTGTATATCTCTTACGTACTTTTTCACTTCAATACTTACAAAATATATTATCATATAATCAATAATCGACTTTCTGATCTAACCGGACCAAGCTTAAAACATCTGTTAGAAAATTTAAAAAAAAAAATGTTCAAAATGAACCATTTTTCGGGCTAAAACTTTTGCGAATGTGTTTCAATAACTTCGACCCTTCTATGGAGAAATTTCAATAACTTGACCCTTCTGTGGAGAAATTTCATAATTAATTAAAATGTGACATATTTTTGGAGGAAGATAATATGTCACAATTTCTCATTTTAATTAAACGATGGACATCTTACCATTCCTCATCTTCTCCTGAAAATTATATCAGTGCCTAAACACTTGGTATTAGTAATGCCCAATTTTTCTTTAAATATACATAAAAATTATAAATAATATACATAATATAAATATGAAATGTATATGATAATTATGAAAATGATAATAATATAACTTATATGCATTTTATATCTACGTTATGTATATAATTTTTAGCCTTGTGCACCGAACGCTTAAACGCTCGCTATACCGACTGATCTTATACCAACTGATCTTTATACCAACTGATCATCCCCACCGTCCTTAATCAAATAAATACACTGTTGGATCTAAATTAAATCTATGTCTAAACTATGGAATAATTCAAGTAAAAAAAAAAACCAAATCCTTCATACAAACACACAAAAAGATAAATCCTCAGAGATCCAAAACCCTTTTTCTGTGTTTACTCCAAGAACTTTCCTAATTAATTTTACAAACTAAACAACAAACACAAAATCAAAATGCACATTACAGCCTAACCTGACACTGTGACACATATCCCCCTAATCAAAAGATTAGAGAACAAAAATATGAAGAAAAAAATTAACAAGAAAACCATGGTACAGCTCACTTTCTCTCTCTCCTCTCACAGAAAATGCAGGCTGCTTCTGTATAATACAAATCTAGGAAAGAGAGATCCAACCTCACATGGCTTCTTCATCATGAAAAAAGAATACACGAACTGGCTTGGATTCTGTTTTGTTATTTTTTTTGTTCCAACACTTGTCCACCCAATACCTTTTTTTCCATATATACCCTTCATTCCCCTCCCTCCTTATTTCTTCTAACACACAGTATATTCTTTCCCCATCCTTTTGATGAGTTCACCATATGATTCCAGTTTCAAGAAAAGAGTTAATACTGGGTGGGAAGAGGGTTGTACTTTTATTCTTTGTTTTTACCCCTCATGAGGGTAACTTGGTTATATCTCTACTAGATCTGTTGTACTTCATGTGGCTCTTGACTAGTTGACCGGCTGCAAGGGCTGACATCAAGGATAGTTCCCCAGCCAAGACTGAGCCAGCCACAACTTGGGCCAAGAGCCTTGAGTTGGAACCAGGTTCCTCTTTGCTAGCCCCCTTCACTCCAAGCAGGTTCAAGCATGCTGACTGAGAAGCTAGTTGTGTCCCTCCCCCAACCGTGCCCACCTGATCATCCACAAAAATAATGTAATTTGTCACACAACACCTAAGAAACTTAATTTATGCAAAACCAAAGAAAGCTTTAGTATAGTCCATGATGCACGGAAAACTTAATAATGCTTTGATTAATGCAGTTTTTCCCTAAATGTAGGCGAAATTTAAGATAGCTTTAATTCTGTCCACACGGTGTACTTATTCTGCAAGCAAAGTGAATGTTTACGAACATGTACAACTGTCATGTGAAAGATGACACCAAGGAGCATCATCAATTCCAAAGGCGAAATGCATGGTACACTTGGCTTTGTTTACATGTGAACATGGCAAGCAGATGAATTTAAATTTGAAATGAGTGAGGGTCCTTAGAGGTCGGCATCTAGGATTCCAAATCTAACCATGTGTGACTTTTCAACAATATATTCTGCGGTGTCAATGCATTTTAAATACCTTTTTGTGTCTTTTCTTTCACTGTTTTTTTTTTTCTTTTTTAAAATAATTCTCACTGGTTTAAATTACCTCAAATAGTCTTTAAAAATACTTTAATTATTTAGTATATAGTGTTCAGATATGTTCCTTATCACAATGTTGTTTCGGATTAATACTTCAGATCTGTTCCTGACAACATGTTCCGGACTACAACTTGGTAATTGATATCAAGTTATCAACCATCCCCAGACAAGTGAGAAACAATTAAATGGTTGGGAAATGAAATTTGAGTATCCAAAATATAGGATCAAAGATTTTGTATCCATCTAGGGTATACACAATTCATTCCACCATCGTTGCGCTATTGGGATCAGAACTAGACTCTCTACCCTATTGGCTGGTCTCATGGATAGCCTGTTAGATAGGCGTCACATTATTTAATAAAGTGATCAAATGACAAGCTCGAAAGCGTGAATTAAGCAGTACTTATCCAAAGTACCTATTGCTGTTTGATCACTTTATTAACTAAAGTGACGTACATTCAGCAGACAATCGACGGAATGTTCCTCGTACCAAAAACAACATCATTTGGCTCGAATAACCATGGTTCCAGGATCACTTCATTAAATGATGTGATGCCCTGCAATAGTGTTACAGGAGAATCAACATCTAAGAAGTTACCAATCCAAGATATCCGGAATAGGAGATATTTCTAAGATCTTGCCTATAAGACTCTATGTAATGTGGCTCCATCTCATTACCATGGTCACATACACATGATTTAATGCAAAATGCCACTTTATGGAGAGTTTTTGTTGAAAGTGGAATGTTAGAATTTTCCCTTCAACAAGTGAATTTAAAAAAAAAAAATAGATAGCAAAACAATAATAAAAGTAGAACTACCTCGATGGACGGCATGGTCACGGAAACATGGAGGTCCTTGCCATCATTAATAGCCTCCATCATGGTGATGCAGTGAGAGCTCTCTATGTTTTGAGCAGGGTCTTGGCCGGTGGCAATATACACAGCAGAAACAATATTGCTGGCATGGGCATTGAATCCGCCAAGTGCACCAGCCATGGCAGAGCCAGTTAAATTCTTGAGCATGTTAAGCTCAACCAGGGCTGCTACATTAGTCTTCAACACCTTCATCACAACATCTTCTTTGATGATTGCTTCGCAAACAACCGACTTGCCTCTTCCTTCAATCCAGTTTACCGCAGCCGGCTTCTTGTCGGAACAAAAGTTTCCTGTCCCAGGTTTCAAACATACCAAATACAAATAAATATCATAATGAACCTCCAAACAAAGAACAAAGAGATCACTACTCATCAAAGCGTTAATAATGTCATCAGTTTAATGGGAGACCGACAGACTATAGCTTGTTTCATAGCATTAATCATCGCTCTAATACAAACTTCAGATTGTTCTGCAATATGAAACAAAACTTTGGATACAACTTTAATTTGTTTTCTAGCAAGATTCAACTTTTGAGTTGGACACGACATTTTAAGATGTATTTAAACATATGGAATACTCATCACAAATTGCCTAAAACCGCCAAAACATTTCTATATCAGTCCGAATCAAAAGAGTCATGGTCTCCAAGAAAATTGGAAGTGCCAAAAGCATAACCGGATATCAACTAAAGCAACATAAAACCAAAACCTCGTGCGTTAATTAATGTCAGCAACAAAAGCGGCAAATTAATAATCTGGTGCATGTGCATGTGCATGTGCACGAGAGCTAATACAAAGAAAAGAGATGGATCTTACCGGAGATGCCCATGACATCCATGTCCGGGAAATCAGTCTGAAGGAAATCCAAAACGTTTTGAACACCTTTGGAAACCATGTTCATCCCCATGGCATCACCAGTGCTACAACTAAATCTTATGTAAAGATTTTTCCCAGCAAGTGCACATTTAATTCCTTGTAACCTCCCAAATCTGCTTGATCTGTAAGTCCAAAATAATCCCCACGTCAAGAAAATTCTTTCGGTGACACTGAATTAATTTAATTCCATTCGCTCGGACTTAAAAATCAAACTTAGCCTCGAATATATATAAATGCCAGACCAAGAACTATAAGATAGATAATTTTATAGGATAAGCACAAACAATATATACAACATTCAAACTTAGCCCCTGTCAATTTCTTGTACAGTAAAAAACAACAAAAAGTAATTTTTTTTTTTTGAAAAAGGTAAGAAATATAAAAATTAAAAAGTCAAACATAACAAATCTAGAAGATTACGGAAATTTTCAAAAGATTCTTAGGTATCATCAAAAATTTCTCTTAGTTAACATAAGTTTATATCCTTCACCAACCACCCACCTTACTTAACTAATTACAACTAAAAAAAATAAAGGCTCCCACCTATTTAAAATGTATGTTTAAATTGGCAAATAATTTTTGAAAATTAATTATTCTCTCTGTTTCTATTTAATTTAATCGTAGCGACATGTTGCGAGCAGAAAACATAGATCAACAAACATGCAAACATTGTAGTAATTTAATCTTTAAACATTATAATAAAATAATTTCAATGGTTAAAAAAGAGATCTTTTTTCGCATCAAAATTACCTAAAATGAAAAGCATCAAAATCACAAGGAAACGAAAAAGAAAGGGAAAAAGTGAAAGTCCGACTCACTTGTTGAAAACAACCGCTAGGGTGTCGAAATTCAACGGATCCTCCAAGAAAAACTTCAACTCCGCCGCCCTCTTCGCCGTCCCAAACCGAACCACCGGCGCCCGAGTCATCCCGTCCTTGAGCAAAACGCTAGTGGCCCCACCACTAACATAAATAGCCTTACACCCTCTATTCGTACTCGCCACCAAACACCCCTCCGTCGTAGCCATCGGCACCGAGTACTCTGCCCCGTTCAGCAACAACGGTCCCGCTATCCCCACCGGAATCTGCACGTACCCCACCGGCATCTCGCAACACTGGCCCAAAATAGAATCATAATCAAACCCATCCAGTGGCAGTCCTTCTAGAGATTTCCCTGTTATCCTCTGCAGCGCTTCGCGTCGTATCGCCGCCGCCCGACGGCAGTCTCCCAGCTTTGCTTCCAATGAGTACGACGGCATTGCACCGGATACAACCAGATTGACGACATCTTCATCATCTCCGGTGAGTATGGTCACCGGCGACGCCGGAGGTTTCTTGAAGGTTGTAATTTGATCATTTTGGGTCGCCGGAGATAACCCACAAGGGATTTTCTTGTCGTCGTTGAGGAGGATTTGATCTGGGTTCTGATCGTCGTCGAGGGTCCAGGAATCCGGCGAGGGGCGAATGACGGACTGAACGAAGTCGATGCCGAAGAAACCTAAGAGGTAAACGAAAGAAGCGATGAGGGAAATAAGCGCCGCCATTTCGGAGATGGTGAGGACATGCAGCGGCGTGGAGTTGCGGATTTTCTCCCGCCAGCGAATGAGGAGGAAGTACATGACGGAGAAAAACATGGTGAAGAATAGGCCATTCGTGAGGTAAAGAGGGAGCGGGAGGGAGTCTTGGGATCCGGTTGATTGTTGTTTCAGAAGTTCGCCGGCGTTTGGTTGTTGTTTTATTGATGAGCGGAGGTGTTGCTTAGTGGTGGTGGTGGTGGTGGTGGTGGGTGTTCGCCGGCGAACGTCCATGACGGCGGGTTTGAGGTGGGAAGTTTTTGGGTGGCAAGTACAAGAAAAAGAAAGAAATGGTTTTTATTTTCTTGAGGAGAAGCGGACGATTTGGGGAAGTTTAATTTATAGAGAAAAAGCGGTTGGGTCGCAGTGAGATTAGGCCACACGTACCGCGTGTTAATAGCTGTGGATCTCTATTACACTTTACACCGGTACATGCTGCGGAATATTAATTTTCCAATTATTTATTATTTATCTTTTTTTAATCTGAAAAATTTCGTATATTCCTTCTTCTATTGTCTAGTACTTATAGTTTAGTTTGACTGCATGGTCAAACGAAAATTGACTCACTTTCTTGGGAATTTCATGTTTTCACTCTTAACCCTCTCATCTTTCTTATGTTCACATGTTACTTGCATTTATAACATCTTCCCAAGTTCATTGTATTTTGTAGGTGGGTGAAAGGATGGATAAACTTTGGGATAGTGATAAAATTGTGCAATCTTCTATTTAGCCTTTTTAGGTATCAAGAAGGTTTGTGGATGGGCATGTATGATTAATCTTGGTGTTTGATGAGCACGAGGAGCGTTATCGGCCCACATCTGGCACATGGGTTACCCTGATTGATTACACATTGTCATCTATTGTGGAATAGTAGTTGAACCAAACATGTCGTATTGTCAGTTTACCATAGTGTTATGATCAATCATACAAACTGTATCAACCAACCAATGTGTTCTTGACATATGGCAATGGCACACTTGTGATTCATGTCATCACATGAATGATACTCAGAATGAAATCCACGTTATAAATCGTTACAACATTTAACATTGAAGCTTGGCGTAATGCTAGAGAGTAATTGCAAGGAATGTCACGTTCGACCATATACACATCCTGATAAGTCAAATATCCTACCTATGTCGTCATTCAAGCAACAAGTCTTCTTTAACTAGGTCATCGTTCATAAGATTGGAGTTGAGGTCGATACTGACTTGCATCATAGTTGACTAATGTCACTCTAGTATATAAACCTCTAGTTAATCCTCAGAAAATTTCATGACCTCCGAGTAAATGCGACACTTTCTCGGATGGCACCACAAAGCACACCCCGTTAATTAGTGTCCAAATATACCTTCGGTAATGAGTATCACTACCAAATACAAATCAAATCGAGATTACTTCCCAAATGCCATTAATAAGGAGTCACTACCAACTTAACATGTTAGCCAATCTTACTACTCACTATTTAAGATAAACTTTCAAGCCAATTTTAACTAGGTCATCATAAAAGCACGTTGTTTAATGAGATTTATGATCTCTTTTAGTTATATATATATGGATTATCCCTTCAAGTAAAAGCGCGAAGGAACCATGGCGCCAAATACATCATATATCGTCCTCATGATTAATTATCTTGAGGCACAATCATAATTTGGACCTTGAATCTTCAGTTCGACAAAGTCTCTTTTGAAGAGCTAATGCCATACATTATATGGGCTCGAAGAGCTCAATCCACTCGACATCCTGGACGAGCATGAAGCTTCAAATTTTTCTAAAAAAAATTGTGGGTTGTTGTAGCAAGAAAGATAATATAATTGAAAACAAATTGACAAAATGAATAAAAAGTTGTTAAAAAGGGTTGAAATGTTAATCTCAAAGGTTATGCAAGGGTTCTACAACTATAAATTACAAAGTTTAGGGGCTATTTTGTGTAATATATATCTAAAAACTTTACTACTGAAGGGTTAATTGGTAAATTTGAATACCGGTGAAAGGTTTTAACACAAATTCTTAAAGGGGCTCGTTTTGCACGTCATATTAAAAATACAGCGCTAAAAAACAATTAGCTTAACGCAATGTTTTATAACACAACGATATTTTTTTTTTTTTAACGTTTGGTGCAATATTTTAAAAATGGAATTTGTAATTCACATTTTTTTAAAAAAAATCAACAATACGTCTTTTCCACAATAATTTAGTATAGATATATAATGGATAGTCATCAAACAGTAAAAAAATTAACAAAAATTTAAACAAAGTAAATTTGTATCAAAATTTTACTTTTTAAGAGAATTATAATAATATAAATTATCGTGTATAGATATACAGAGAGAAATTAAAAAATATCTAAAAGATATATAATAAGTCAAAGTAGTATTCCTCACCATTTAATTAACTAGTTAATGCCCGTGCCCGAGGGCACGGATGGCATTTTCGAAATTTTTAATACTACTTAATGTCCGTGCCCGAGCCCGAGGGCACGACGTAGAAAATGCCCGTGCCCGATAAATTTACATAATAATTATAAATGCTAATTATCATAAAAAATAATTATAAAAGTTTAAAAGGAAAAAGGAAAAA
>JAOTQG010031301.1:0-15303 GCA_025631175.1 Iris virginica
TTTTATCTCTCTCTCTCTCTCTCTCTCTCTCTCTCTCTCTCTCTCTCTCTCTCTCTCTCTCTCTCTCTCTCTCCAGCTTTGTGATGTGCTGCTTCGTCTGCTTCTGGTGATGGCGTAGACCGGGTTTGAAGGGTTCGAATGATCTGGGTTTGAAGGGAACGACGCCGGTGAAGGTGAGAGGCGAATTGCATCTCCATTTTGGCATCTTCGTTCAAAGTCGTGGGCAGCCACCGGTGAAGGTGACCGATATGGGTTCTTTAGTGGCCGGATTTAATGGTGTCGCCGGAAAATAGTGGAGGGGGAAGGTAGAAGACGGGAGATGGGTGGGTAGGGGGGGGGAGGAACTCTAGATTATTGCTGCTGTTCAGATCTGGTTTCAAAGAATCAGGGATAATTTTGGTCCCTGTTTTTTTATCTTTTCATAAGTGTCCCCCTAAATGTGGACATGTGACAAGCACGTGATATTTAACGGTCAAAATTAACGATTGACTAACGAGAGGGAACAAAATCGGTCCTTTTTTTCAAATTTGGACAAAAATTGACCAAGTTCAAAGTAGATGAACTATCTGCAAAAATTAAAAAATTTGAGAGACCATTTATGAAGTTGTCCCTACGTTTTAATTGGCAATAGCATAGAGGGGTTGGGCTACGTGATGATATCTCTAGCTTTCATTCAAAATGCATTCATGTTATGTTTTGTAAAATTCATTTTATTATAAATAAAAATTATAATATCATTTTTTTTAAAATATAGATCACTATACATAATGTCACGTGATAATTTGAATTATCAATTAAAAAAAATAAAAATTGATAGTCGTGTGAATGTGAATGTGATCCTAGTCATCTGCACGGCCAAATCAGATGCGGTCCACGTGAGAACGTTCAACGAATCGATAACTTTGGCGGGTTTATTTCTTAAACTGTCCCCTGTTTCTCTTACCTTATCCCAATCGAGCAAGGATTCCACTTTCCCCAGACAAAAAGAAAAAAGTTACTCCATTAAACTATAGAGTACTTCCACTTGCCTTAAAGCTTTCCCTAATCAAACCAATCCCCAGATCACAATGAAGATCTCCAAGGGCAGCAAAGTGGAAATCTCCAGCAACGAAGATGGGTTTCTGGGCTCGTACTTCGAGGCCAAAGTTGTCCAAAGAATAGGCAAAGATAAGTTCAAGGTGGAGTACTCGACGCTACTGAGCGAAACTGACCAGGGGCAGCAGCTGACGGAGGTTGTGGAAGCTCACCAAGTGAGGCCGGTCCCACCGCAGATTAGGGTTCCCTGTTTCCATGTGCTGGACAAGGTGGATGCTTATGATGGAGACGGGTGGTGGGTTGGGAGGGTTTCAGGGAGAGAAGGGTCTTCTTACAGCGTGTACTTTGACAGCACTGGGGATGATCTTCTTTATCCCTTTTCCAGCCTCAGGGTTCATCAGGAGTATGTGAATGGTCAGTGGTTTCCTTCCCAAAAGAAAGTCTGTCAAGTAGAAGCATAAAACCTAACCATGTCATTCTTGACTGTATAATTGCTTTTCCAGCAGCAAAAATGTACAGTTAAATGTTTGTTGTAGTACAAATTGTGTAATTACTGATAATCCTGCCGAGGCAGCTAAAATTTATTTCTTTACAATGTCACACTTATCTTGTGTTCTGATCACGAATCCGATGTATTGATATATTGATACGATAATATCATATCATATCAAGGGTTCCACAATTTTTTCTGTATCTCTCTAACTTTTTTCACTTGCATATCATTACATATCACTTCCATCACAAGTAAATTAGTAAAATGTAGGAACGCAATCACATTGAGGAGACAGGTGCAGAGAAATGCAGACAAGGGTGAACAGTCGCTGCAGCCAAAGGAAACGCAAACAGATACAAGGTAGATAGAAGAATTATAACCAAAAACTCGGAAGCTGGAAGGGTTTATGAGAAAGAAGTCTAAGAACTAGCAATAGAAACTCAGTTTCGTTGAACCATTTATGTCAAAGTACAATGATTCCGTCCATTCTTGTAAAAGGAACATAAAATTACCACGGCTGGTGCCTCTGGTACACTTGAAAATACACGAGCACAGTTGGTTGACAACATGTAATCACCCAAATTATAACCCTTGGGGATACCGAGAACATAACTCGAGAACATTAGAAAGATATTTCGCCGGGGGAAATAAATTCCCTGATAGGAAGATAAACAAACAGAAGGACACAATGGTAATTAACCTGTGTTCTGCATCCCAGCAGCAATACCCTTCATGGTCAAGATGAGTGTGTCCTCCAGACCAGGGGCGTATTCACTTGTTGGGTTCAGCTTTACAAGTTCATTAGCTGGTTTCTCCATGAAGTCTTTGGAAATATGAGGCCTTAGCTTCACATGGTAGTTAGGGTCACGAATCCGTTTTAGTGTGTAAGCTTGGCATACATTCAAGGTTGTAATGTAGGAATCACGCAGCCTGAGTCTTTGCTTCAAATAGGGGTCTCCTTCAAGAAGATCCCTATGTCCAGCAATCTGCCAAAGAGCAAAAATAGGTCATCAGTAATACAATCACACTTGTACTGTTTCCTTAAATTGCTGTACATTAATGGCATAGACTTGTACCTGGAGGAGAAAGCTCTTTGTTTCCTCGTAGTTGGCTCTTAAATGCTCTCCAAATGACCACAAATCTTCTGAAACAAGGAGCTTGTCATTCAAAGCAGCAATACCGGGGTCTCCCTTGGCGAACACCATCTCAACTAAATCAATGGTGACCCTAAAGAAAGGCCATGTTTTGTACATTTCCTGCAGCATGTGGAGATTCTTGATGTCTTTTTGAATTGCGTGCTTGAATGCTGCCCCAAAGCCAAGCCAGACGGGAAGATGAAACCTAGTCTGAGTCCATGCAAAGATCCAAGGGATGGCTCGGAGTGATTCAATGCCTCCACTCGGCTTACGTTTGGAAGGACGACTCCCAATGTTCATCCTGCCATACTCCAGTTCTGGTGTGGCCTACAGTAAAAAGGGAATGAAAACCAAACGTTATCAATACCCCATAATATTGATCACCATTATATGAAAGTAGTACAGTTCAATACAATGTGGACTAGGATACTCACAAGGCGGAAATACTCGACAAAACGCGGTTCCTTAAATACAATCGAACGGTATTGCTCTGTAGCAGAAACTGCAATTTCATCCATAAGTGCTCGCCATTCTGGTTTTGGTGAGATAGGGGGATTCATTCCGTGTTCGAGGGTAGCAGCACAAAAACGCTGGAGGGTTCTAAAGCACAAATGTTCCTCACCGAACGACTGCTCAATGACCTCACCCTGAACTGTGACCCGCAGTGAACCGTGAATTGTTTCTGGTGGTTGAGACAATATAGCAAGATGAGTAGGTCCTCCTCCTCTCCCAACAGTCCCTCCTCGACCATGGAACATAGTTAGCTTAACACCGTATTCTTTTGCAACCTTTATAAGCTCTTCCTGAGCCTTGTAAAGCTGCCAGGCAGCAGATAGCCGTCCAGCATCTTTCCCCGAGTCAGAATATCCAATCATGACTTCTTGCTTACCATTAATCCTATTTCTGTACCATTCGATCGAGAAAAGGCGGGCCACTGCAGCAGGAGCAGATTCCAGATCATCAAGTTTCTCAAAAAGTGGGACTACCCTTAATGGTTGCTTAACATGGCACTCGCGCTGTAACAGCTCAACAGCAAGTACATCAGATGGTGATGTGGCCATGGAGATGATGTAAGCTCCAAAGCAGTCTGAGGGAAGCTCAGCCAAAACATGGAATGTATCCAAGACATCAGCAATTTCCTCGGTTTTGGGGAGATCAGGTCCAAAGAGAGGGCGCTTTCCACTTAGCTCAGACAAAAGCCACTCTTGGCGGCGTTCTTCAGACCATTCCCGATAGGAACCGATTTCCAAATGCTTGGTAATAGCATCAAGAACATCGGTGTGGCGGTCTGACTCTTGCCTAATATCAAGTCGCACAAGTGACAGCCCAAAAGTGGATACTTGTCTTAGAAAATCCAAGAGGCTCCCATCGGCGATGGGCCGGTCACCACAAGCACATAAAGATCTATAGCATAGCTCAAGAGGTTCCAAGAACTGCATAAATTAGAAAATACATCAGTGTCTTATCACTTATGAAATACATGCAGAAAGACGAGAGTCGAGAGAAATGACAGAAAAGATGTTCAGAACATGCGATTACTATTATTCTATATTATTTTTTATTTTTTAATCTTCTTTCTTTGGAGGGAGGGGAAGGAGACAAACATGAACCCACTCAGAAACCAATGAATGCTTCAAGTACAAAGAGTTTGAGGGAGATACCTGCTCAACATTGGTGTAGACTGCATCCTCTGGAATGTCAGACAATCCATGGGCTAATAGATGACGAGAGCGCTCGCGGGTATTGTACAGCTTATCCCTCACATCACCGAGGATAACACGGTAAGGTTCATTGACGGGAACCTGTTTCCAGAACTCTGCATCAAAAAAGGAGGGAAAAAAAACAATTAAAATCATTGTAGATGGATCACGGATAAACATGCTCTTGATAGTGACACTTCTGTCCAAACTCCAAAGAGAGGAGGGAAATGTCTTTGAATAGTAACTAAAATGCATTCATTTCTATTTTCTAGTTTGCTACAGAATTTGACATCATTTTCATATGAAAGTAACTAAAATCTATCCTGAAATTTAATTAATACCTATATAGTGTTTCACGTCTCTCCTTGTTGATCTATGGAGTTCTTCAGCTCGAACACGAAGCTCATCACTACAACGCCACATAGACATCTGGGGAAACAAAATTAGAATCAGCATAATACTAACAGATGGAGAAAAAACTCAATGGATACTGGACAACAGTTACTAACCTCAAACATGAGATCCTCAATCTGGGAAAAGTACAAATTAGCAGCCATCATTCTGGCCAATAAGCAGACATCCCTTGTTACCTCGGGAGTTACCCTTGGGTTACCTATGCATTTAATCCCAAACAGATTGTAAGCAAAACACACAAAAAGCTTAGTTTCGTTCTGCTCACAGGATCATAAGCTAACTGGGTCAAGATTATAGGGTGAGATGGAATCGGGATTTCCTATCCCATTTGGAGTCTTTTTAGGGTCATCTTTTAAACGGTTGAAATGGGGTTTTAGAAAAATGGGATAGGGAGTGAAACACAAAATGGGACAGAAGATCCGGACTCGATGAGATGCCCTACCAAAATCATTTGAGAATGTCTATTTTTACCAAAATTCACCATAACAAATTTAAAAGCTATCAGTTTAGGAAATTGTATATAAACATGATAATGATCCAAAGCCCAGTTAATCTGTTCTCAAGTATTTTATGTTAGCATATTATTGGGCCTTTTTACAATGAACTTCAAAATTAATAGGATATGTAAATAAATACTAGAGAGTAATACTGGAGATGTAAATAAATACTGGAGAGTAATACCATCACGATCACCACCCATCCAGGAGGAGAATTGAATCAGAGGGGCATTGTAGGGAACACGCTCATTTATTCCAATGTTCTTCAGAGCTGTGTCAACACGACGCAAGAATTTGGGAACTCCCTTCCAGATTGTTTCGTGGAAGTAGCTCATTCCAGCTCTCATTTCATCTTGTGGGGTCGGAGGAGTTCTCCTGATCTCATCGGTTCGGAAGGCCGCTTGAATCTGCAAGACGTGCAGAGAAAAGGTAAATCAGCAATGGTGCAGATGCATCTTGAATGGAGTTTAAAAGAAGCTTAATCCTACTTAAAGCTTCATTCATGTTTCGAAGAGAATGTGAGAACAGTGGCACTGTAAGGGTAGTTCTGATACTTACTTCCCTCTGTAAAGCCTCATCAAGCTCCTGCTTATCATCAGGAGTGATGTCTTTGGCATATAATTGGGCCAAGCAATCCCTTATCCTAAACAGAAAGATAAACAAAAGTGGATTGCTTAGTAAAAGTGGTTTTAAGCTAAGGTTTTCATTAACCAAATAACCATTAGAAATCAAAAGAACAAACCTTCCATGCTTCTGAAGTAAAGATCTGCGAACAGATTGAGTTGGATGAGCAGTGAAGACCAAATCAACAGTTTGATTCTTCAGCGCATCAAAAACTTCTTCAGGGGACTTGTTAAGCTTGTGCACAAGTTTCTTCAAAGTTTCTTCAATATCAGATTCAGTTGTTGCATTGGCCTCATCGGCAAAATCACCCTTCTTCAGCTTGATCCTTCGACGGTAAGCAATCTGGACCTCCTCAGCCAGGTTGGCCAAGTTAAGCATGTGAGAGAAAGCTTTTGCGATGACGATTGAGTCCCCAGGGTCTAAACTAGTCAGTACACTACCAAGCTCCTCCAGCTTTTTGGGATCTCGCTTTCCTTCATACTCTGCTGAAAGCTCATAGCATTCTTGAACCTATACACAGAACACAACAAAGAGTATACTAAGTTGGTCAGGTCAGTTCGAGTTTGGGTGTAAATATAGGTATGCTCCCATCCAAACCATCTAAAACCAAACACTCAATAGAATGAGCCTGACAATAGAAAGTTCAATCCAGTGTCAATGAAAACTGCTTTTAGAAGTGTGATTCATCAAAATTAAAGCAAAAGTTCAGTCTTTGAGAGTCAAATCAAATGTCAACGAAAACTGCTTTCTCAAAGTGCGATTCATCAAAATTAAAGTAAATGTTCAGTCTTTTCATTCACATATCAAATTTCAATTGGTGATTCATCAAATCTCCTAGTCATAGCACTTAATTCTCCAAATCTGAGCAAAACTGTAATAAGTGTACCCATTAATTTCTCATGCAATAATAGAAAAGGCAGTCCAAATCAACATAAAAAAAACACATCTTTGCAATCAGGTGTCCAAAATAGTTGAAAACAAGTGCGAGATGGACATCAAAAGCTGAAAGTGAAAAGCAAAAAAAGGCATACACACCGTTTCTTTAAGATCCTCCCCATGTAAATCCTGAAGAATATCAAGAAACCGATCCAACAGTAAAGCATCATACTCCACAAGCTTGTCATCCTCAGAAACTTTCCCAGGAACCAAAAGCCTCAATTGGGCATCGATCGATGCCAATTTCTCTAAATTCCGACTAGCCATTACCCAGAAACAGGCTTCTCCGAATTAACAGAAACCAAAAAACACAATCTTCACGCACTCACTGTCAGTGGAGAAGACCCTGAAAAAAAGGAAAGCAATAATCAAGGATTTTGAATTGAATCTTGGCTACCCACAAGTTCTGATCGTGACCCAGAAGACTAGGGACCCATCAGATTTTGTTTCAGAAAGTGCCACGAATGTCGAAAATGTAGGTAAAAGAAGTTAAATTGAATTATCCACAACCCGGAAAAGAATAAAAATTAGATAGAGCAAATAAGTGAAAGTCCTGAAAGAGAGAGAGGAGAGTGAGAGTAGATGAGTATAATACCTGAAAATGGTTTTACTGAGGCTTCAAAACTGATCAGAATTGCACACACACACACACACACACACACACACACACAGAGAGAGTGAAAGAGGGAGAGGAGAGGAGGGCGGGGGGATTAGGATGTAGAGGCAGTGGAGTGAGTAGAGAGGTATATATAGAACGAGAGGAAGGAGAGGCAATAGAAAGAGTGAAGGATTTCCTGCACTGCAGTAATCAAATTTGACTTTTTGCTTCTCTCTCTGGCCTATTTTTTTTTATACATTAGATTACACTTCAGTTTCTGCCAAATCAGCAAACTCCACGGCACAACCTATGGCCTTCAATTATTCCCCCTTTTTTATTCAAGTTTTTTGTTGGATTTTTATTTTATTTTAAAAGACTCTTTTCTAAATGGTTGCCGGGGTTGCGTTGCAATTTTTAATTAAATTTTACATTTAATAAATAGAAAGTACTCCAGTAAAATAAAAGAGAATTGAAGAAATAAATGGGTAGAAGCAAAAGCATTAATCGATGGGTTGGGCGCGGGGGGGGGGGGGGAGGGGGGGTTTGGGGATAACAAAATAAACCTTTAAAAAACCAATAATTTTTTTCCTTTTTTTCCCAATTTCAACTCTGATGATTTTCTTTCTTCAAAGGGGGGCGGGGTATAACTATAAGTTGAAAAAGCATATAAATGTTTTGTTTTCCTTTTTTCTTGTTTTCTTTTTCCATCATCTTTCCTTTTATCCAACTCAATATATAGAACTGAATTTTCAATCAGTAGTAACAATTATGGGTGATTTTGGTACGTAATCGTAGTAAAATCCTGTTATCATTATTACTATCGAATTATCAGTATAATAAAGTTTATTACTATTATTATGTTTAATTTTTAATATTATCAAAAATCAAAATACTAAAAATTTGGTAAGGTACGATATACTAATGACAAACCAAATTTCTGAACTAAATTTTTTTTAAAAAAAAATTATCCAACAGCACACTACTGGAAAAAAATATATATTTAACATCTGGATGCCTCCTCTGACGATTGTGTGTTATTGAAGATGAAAAAGAAATTATTTTCATGAGTTTCTAGGAATACTGGTTAGAGTGAGCTTCCACCGTAGTTTTTAATGGGGCGACTTTCTTTTCTTCTGCAGTTTAAAGGTATGGTTAATTTGTACACTTTTAATTTTTTTTTTTTGTTGCTCACTGGTATCAAAGACTAATGTCCTTACTAATCCAGTTTGACCCGGGTTACGCACCTAGCATTGGCGGGTGAGTCTCCCAGCGAGAATTTTCTGCATACGGTGAGACTCGAACTCGAGACCTCCCTTAAGCGAATCCAAGCCGCTTACCACTTGGACCAACCCTGTTGGTGTACACTTTTAGTTTCGTAGAAATAATAGAGCGATACATTCTTCCATTCTTAAATGTGGCATTTCACTCACTAAGGTTGATTATCCATCCACCCATGAAAAAAAAAAAGAAAAAAAAAGTGCCAAATAGTTGATTTTTAAGATGCCCCAAAGGAGTAGGGTTATAACCTCGAAGCAAAGCAAATGAATCCAAAAGACCGTGAAAGTGTATGTACAGTACTTATATAATGTATATTAATTATTAAAATATATTTTCAATTCGATATGATAATGATATTATTTATAGTGGTACTAATGATATGAAATTTTATCAGTATCGTTTAATTTTTTTTAATTATTTTTTTGACAATTTTTCAATAACTATAATAAGATAGAATAGTCGAGGGATAATTAAAAGTAAAAAAAAAAAGGGGGGGGGGGGGCATCCATAATAGCAATTGCGTAAATGGTTGGATGCAGGGCTGGCCAAGGAAGCATATAAAATGTTTCTAATTGATTAAATAATTAATCACGCCGGCTTACCAATAAGTAAAAAACTATGGTATGGTATGGTGGTTACATAATTAGTACTCCTACATAATAGTCTGAGAGTGATTCTGATTCCCCATCACAACTCACAAGGCTTCATCTAGTACATTAATGTTATCTCCATCCAGGATTATATCGGTACTACTTTCTGGTATAAAATTCACTTTAATATTATCAAATTATAACAAAATGTTTCCTTTTTATTTTTTATTTATGCTGCAAAATTATAAATGTTAATGGCGGATAACCCATCATATACGACACCACTTTATCAATTGTTTAATTGAGTTTCGATCTATACTTTATTCTTCCCCACTACATGAGAATGCTTTTTGAAAATAGATGATCATTAGTTCATTACACATAAATGTAGGATAATTTTCAGTATATATACATCTGTTTTTTTATTAACAAATAAAATCTTTAATATTGATAATACTCTCTGTCATTCCTTAATAAATATGCACTTTGAAATTATCCATAAATTATAAATACAATATATAAATTTGAATCCATGAGCAGTACTGGGTAACCCATCATCCAATGATCATTTTAAATAAGAATAGTGAAACATTTATTTTAGATCAGAGATATTTTATCACATTACTCTCTTCGTTCCAAATTGAATATTAAAATTTACAGTTGATCAATGATCTATTTTTTATACTTATTTTGAGATGGATTGATGGAAGATCATATGATATTAGGTGAATAATTAAGGTAGTCTAAAATTTTGTAGATCCAAGTCAAAATTGTGTTGATCGTATACATTTATATATACATTTTTTCCTTTTTTGGCCCTAAAGGGGTGTGAGAATTGATCGAATCTCAGACATTACATATTGTAAAATGTCAGTTCTACCACTGGGCCACCCCTTAAGATATTTGCATATACATAGGAGTGGGCAAAAAAATTAGAAAAACCGAAACCGAACCGATCCAAACCGAAAAAACGCGTTGACCAAAAAGTCAACGAACCGAAACCAAACTGAACCAAATCGCACATGTTTGGATCAGTTCACGGTTCCATTGTTTACCAAACCGCGATTAATCGAATCGAACCGGATATAAATATATATATTATTATATTTATTATTAAAATACTAATTATAATAATATTTTAAAATAAAACACTTACCTAAAAAACATAAACCTAAGTTACTAACTTACTACACAGTATACTGAGGCTAAGTAAGAGCTGAAATGCTGCCTGAGATTCAAAATTAAAAAAAAATAAAATCCCTAAGCGGCTAAGCCCTAAAATCCCCCCCTCCCTCTCCCTCTCCCTCTCTCGCCGATAGGCGACAACCGCACCCCCTCTTCTGACTCCATTCCACCGTCGTCCGCCAACCCGTCACTGTCTCTGCCTCATCTTGTCGCTGGTTGCCACCTCTTCTTCCCTTCAATCACTACTTCACAGATCGACATCGACGAGGACATTTCTCCATCGCCGCCGCTCAATCTCTCTCAATGCCGCCGACTTCCTCCGTCATCTCCCTCTGCCGCCTCTAGCCAAGGTAAGTTCCCCATCTAATCTTTGTCTCTATTCTTCAATTTCTTCTCCTACATCTCTAATCTATCCCCATCTAATTATATTTGTAAAAATTATCCTTAAGTTCTGGTGTTTGGTGAACTCTGCATATTGCTAATTTCAATTTTTTTGGTGTTTGGTCATTGGTGAACTCTGCAATTCAAAGAATACAGCTTACAGATTTTAGCTCCCCCTACATGTACAGTAGACATTTTTCCAAAAATGAAGCATTCACCTATGTCTATGCATATTGCTAATTTTTTATTTCTGTTGCAACCAATTTTCTGTCATTCACCTATATATTAGTAGTATGATACGTATTTCTGAACTCTGCATATTGCTAAGTTCTGATTTTTTTTTTCTTTATAGTTTATAAAAGCTTGCTTTATAATAATTTCTTGTACTTTAATCAGCTAGCTACTTTCTTTTTTGTGCAAGGATGGAAGCTACAGCTGCATCTCCCGCATCATCATCCGAAGTTTCTTCTTCAGCTGTATCTGGTTTAAAATCCAAATCGGACCAAATCGAACTAAAATCGAACGGTTTGGTTTATATCGATTTTGTGATTTATTCTGCTCATAACCGAACCGAATCAGTTTCAATTACCGGTTTGATTTTCGGTTATACTCTATAAGTGCACCGAACCGAACCACGTCCACCCCTACATATACATGATATAGGAAATAGCAACAAATTCATCGATTTTTATACAGTCCGTATACGGAGCGTCCATGCGCTCCTAGGAAGTAGCGTCTGGTGCTCCATATTCATTTTATTATCTTGTTTTGTTCATGTTTTATAATTAAATGTTTATTTTTATCATTTTTACTGAAATTAATAATAATAGTAAAAAAAAATAAAATGAATATTTAATTATAAAATATGAACAAAACAATATAATAGAATGAATATGGAGGATCAAGCGTCATGCGCGTATAATTTCTAGGTTATTATATAATAAATCTAGATTGACTTATAGTAATTATTAACCCCCAATAATGATAAGTACTCGAGTTTCTTTATCTTTCCTAAACTCCAAGCACTCCTGAATTATTGATTTCTTAATACTGAAGTCTACTAACCATAACTACTGATGCTACTTAGAATGGGAACAAGTGAAAATTATGTGGAGTGTCTAGGCACTCCTAGTAAGGAGTGCCTATAATGCAAATAACAATTATAAATAATATACATAATAAATATATAATGCACATAAATTATGTTATGTATATTTTTTATAATTGCTATGTGTATTATGTGCACTCCTTGGTAGGAGTGCCTAGACACTCCATATAAAAATTGGGGAACAAGAGCCCAAATAATGGATCTAAATTAATGCTTATTTTGTTCTTAACTAATTTCCTCAAAATTAAAGTTGAGAATTGTATATAATTCAATATTCCACACTACTAGTAAATAAAGAGAAAAATGTCCAACGAGCTTTGGCTATTTTTACTTTATTTTGTTTTACCGTACTCAGAATTAATTATAAATGTGAATATATATATAGAGGTTTATTTCGCTACAAATCATTTTTTTGTACAAATCATTCGAATCAGTTGGATCTTTGCACATTTTTGTTGTACGTTAGTTATATGTCTGTATTTTGTAAAATAAAGATTCAACAGAATTTTTTTTTAAAGAAAATCAACTAAGATACAACAAAAATATACTAAGATACAACAGGTTCGTAAATATACAACAAACTAACTAAGATGCGAAGTTACAACAAAAACGTAATAAGATACAATGGGGTCTTACTAAGATACAACAAAAAAAATTAAAATACAATAAAATTAACGAGGATACAACAAAAATGTACTAAGATACAACTGATTCGCACGTTTGTGCGATATTTATGGTTTAGCAGATCATTTTCTTATATATATATATATATATATATATGACAAAAATTTTTTCTTAAAAACCAATTTTCATCCATAGTATTAAGCTCTCGCTAATTGTTGCAAAACTTTTATCATCTAATATTTTTATCCATATTTCGCAAAAAATAGTTTTAATTTATCTTTCTAACTGGTTTGATATATATATATATATATATATAGGAAAATTATCAGCTACAAACCACAAATATCGTATAAACGTGCGAATCAGTTGTATCATAATATATTTTTATTGTATCTTCGTTAATTTTATTGTATCTTAATTTTTTTATTGTATCTTATTATATTTTTATTGTATCTTTGCATCTTAGTTAGTTTGTTGTATATTTACGAACCTGTTATATATTAGTATATTTTTGTTGTATCTTAATTGATTTTCTTAAAAAATTTCGTGTGTTGGATATTTATTTTACAAAATACAGACATATAACTAACATACAACAAAAATGTACTAAGAAACAACTGGTTCGTACGGTTTTTACGAAAAAATGATTTGTAGCGGAATAGACCTCTATATATATATATATATATATATAGGTAGCTATTCAATTGAGAATCACTATTTATTTAAAAACCTAGGAACCTTTAAGAGTCCTTAGATCTAAGTATTTGAATGGTTAAAATTAAATTAATGAAAAATAACAATCGTTGATAATTTTGTAATAAAGTAGAAGTACAAGAATAATTATGTAAGTACTAAATTTCCTCTCTCCTCTAAAAATGCGATTTACTTTAAATTAAAATATCTCATGATCTATAATTCAAACTAAAATCTTATTACGGATTCTTGTTCAAAATTAAATTTTTTTTCAAACAAGATCCATGAAGAATATATTTTGATGATTTTTTTAGTTCAACTATAAATCATGAAATTAATACTGTGAACTATGCATTTATTTTTACAATTGTGAACCATGAAATTAGTACTGTGAACCATGAAATTTATTTTTCCTTTATAAATTAAATTTTGTGGCTCACAATTGTACAATATTTAGTTCATGCTATTTTCATTGCAAATATATATATATATATCTCATGATCTATAATTCGCAATTGAAATCTAATTATGGATTCTTGTTCAAAATTAAATTCTCATTTAAATAAGATCCATGAATAATATATCTCGATGATTTTTTTTAATTTATCTTTAACCATGAAATTAATACTGTGAATCATGAATTTATTTTTACAACTCTGAACCATGAAATTAGTATTGCGAACTATGAAATCTATTTTTTCTTTACAAATTAAATTTCATTGTTCACAGTATCAATTTCGTGGTTTATAATTGTACAATACTTAGTTCATGCTATTTTCACTGCAAAGTTGAATTTCGTGGTTCACGATATTGATTTCATGGTTCACAGTTGTAAATTTCACGGTTCAAAGATTTAATTTCATGGTTCACAATTTTAAATTTCATGGTTCACAGTTTTAATTTTATGGTTCACAGTTATAAATTTCATGGTTCAAAGTTGTAAATTTCATGGTTCACATTTTCAATTTCATGGTTCAAAGTTATAAATTTCATGATTTACAGTTGTAAATTTCATGGTTCATAGTTTTAATTTCATAGTTCAAATTTATAAATTTCATGATTCACAGTTGTAAATTTCATGGTTCACAGTTTTAATTTTATGATTCACAGTTGTAAGTTTCATGGTTCAAAGTTTTAATTTCATGGTTCACAGTTGTAAATTTCATGGTTAAAAGTTGAAAATTTTATGATTCACAGTTGTAAATATCATGGTTCACGATATTGATTTCATGGTTTACAGTTGTAAATTTCATGTTTTAAAGTTATAAATCTCATCATTCACAGTTGTAAATTTCATGGTTCACGATATTGATTTCACGGTTCACAGTTTTAACTTCATGGTTTATAATTGTAATTTTCATGTTTTAAGTTTTAATTTTATGGCTCACAGTTGTAAATTTCATGGTTTACAGTTATTAATTTCATTATTCACAGTTGTGAATTTCATGGTTCACAGTTCAACTAAAAAAATATTCGAAATATATTCTTCATTGATTTTGTTTAAAAGATAATTTAATTTCAAACAAGAATTCGCAATCATTAATTTCGAATTTTAGATCATGAGATATGAGCATTTTAAAGAGATGGTAGAAAAAAAGTAATTATATTTATTATTGACTTTTTGTAAATATGCTCTGAATCATTCTGCTGCGTTTACAATTCAACAAGGAAATGCTCTCTGATTTTTGTATGAAATTACCGTTATATGTCACCACACATTTTTTATTGTATTTAAAAAATTTATGCAATCTCAACCATTAATTTTGTTAATTTAATGATCTAAATTGGTTCTTAAAGTTCTTAAATTTTTAAGGTTTTTAGTAGATCACATCCCTATATATATCTATACTATAAATGAACTCAGTAGGGTCCAGGCCAAATGAATAGTAACCAGCACAACAATTTCCAAGACAAGTGTGTGGGAGTGTGTGCTAAGAGAGAGAGAGAGAGATCGGGTGTTGGGAAGGGAGAGGGAAGAAAGGGGTGGGTGGGATTGGGGTTAGTGGGTTTA